>JAMLFT010001296.1:0-31774 GCA_026544285.1 Pachyrhizus erosus
TATATTTATGTTTTCTATTAATGTACTAATTATTTTTAATTTTTTAATTTTTTAATTTTTTTATTTGCTATTTTGTTAACAAAGCAAGCGCTTTAAATTTGTTATCGTAGATTTGTTATATATTAAATGTCCTAAAAGTTGTAAAGAGAAAAGTAGAGTTTGAAACAGAGTAAAGGATCACTTTATCATTGAATAAGATAGATGTTATCATATTAATCATTGAAATTAAGACAATGTAAATTAAGTTCATAAACTTAATTATTTATTATTATTTTAATTCTTAAACATATCTTAAAATTATAACTTCAATCATACAGTTTTTTTTAAATCTTAGACTAATTTGATTGTCGATTTTCACTTTTATTTTATTTTTTTAAAAAGGACTAATGTAATAATGTGATGTAAATTTAAAAATCAAAATCATTGTTTACTCTGCGAAATATATTAATATCAATCACAAGACTGTTACACTTGTCCTGGTTTACATATATCAATATAAAAGTTTTTACAAATTATAGAAAACACACACAATGCAGTATTATATAAGTCATTACTTTTGGTGTGATGAATAATGTTTTTCAGTAAAATATTTTCTATTATGATTCTTAATAAAAGTTAGATATTCCTTTTATTAATAACTTTTTTAAAAACATTATATATGTTTTTTTTATAAAAGACAATATCGAGATAAGTAAAATCATTATGTATAATTTTTTTTATTTAAATATATAACATATCTATATATTTATGACTTGAACGCAATACCATTAATTAATTTATAATAATTATTATTAATGTATTTTATCTCGACATTAGTTTATATATAAGCTATTTATTTAATATAAGACCATATGTATCATTTTTAGGTGATAAAATTATTTTTTAAAATATAAAATATAGTTATATATTTAGAATTCAAATTCCTTATTAATAATTAAACTAAAACAATTCTAGATTAATTTATTCATACATGCGACAGTATTATATATAGGTTTTACATCAACTTTGTCAATAATTTAATTAAAGATTTTATTAATAAGTTATTTGATACTTGGTTCTCAAAATTAATCATAAGGTTGATATTATAGTGATAAAAAACATTAAACATATTAAATATAAAGGTCAAAAGATTCCTACTCATACAACAAAATAGACTTTTACACTACTAGAATCGGTCCGATAATAAAAGATTAAGATAGTAGGCATAAACTTATGAATTTGAATTTTAATATGACTATTGTATATATATGGAAAAAATATTTACTCATTCATTATTCTAAAAAATAAGAATCTATAATACAAAAAAAAAAAAATGTAGCAAAAGAAAGTAAAAAAGGTAACACATATTTTAACATGCCATAAAATAACATTACTATGTTTCAAATAAAGTGAAAAAGTGAGTAACAATCATTATTTAACATCACGTTATTTTAAAGAAAGTCCACTAACCACATATATATAGAAAACAATTTTTGTCTAATGCAATACAAATGTAAAATAAAACATTATGTATATAGTAAATATGTGGGAAATTATTTGTCGAATGGAATTAGGACTACATGCACGATGTAGTATTCTAAATGGGTTTAACTTTTGTTCAACTTGCACTTAGGTCAAGCTTTAGAATTAAATTCATACTATGCATTAATAACTCTATATTTGGGACCCTATACTGTTAACCACCACGGCACGCCGCCCTTGCAAAAATAAATAAACAAGTAAAACTATTAATGAATAATAACTTATACTGTATTATTTTTGTAATAATAACATATATCTTCTACTTGAGATACCATTTTTTCGAGGAAGAAAAAAAATTCCAATCACTATAAAATCACAACACATGTCTGTTAAACTTTGAATAATCTATATCATTATAGTGGATTTTCTCCACTTAATCTTGTATATTTTTAGAATAATTTATATGAAATAAAATTATTAAATATTCTTTTCTAAGTTTTATATGATCGATTAAAGACTAATACAACTTGAGAAAATATTTCTGTTTTTTAAATAAAAACCCAGTAATAAAAAAACCAAATGAAAGATATCTAAAATAATTAATAGATGAATTCTGATATTCATTTATAAAAATTAAATATATTATATGTTTCACATACTTTAATATTTTAAAAATATTTCAATAATCAAACTTATTTGATTTACTTTGGTTGCCACAATAATATGTGTATTATTTTACAGAAAACATTAATTATTTATTATAGCAAATTTATTATAGCAAAATCATTGAATGTTATATTGTAAGTAAACATTTTACAATGTTATTTTGTTATTATTTTGTGTTTTTAATATTACAATGATATAGTGACTATTAGTGTAATGTTTTTATTATATAATATAGAAAAATATTATTTATTATATTACATATAAATAGTTTATAATATTATTTTGTCATTATTTTTATATTATAATGATAGTGTAATATACATGGGTTTTATTAACAAATACTTATTTTTTTAAAAAATAATTTAAATTTTTCTTAAAACATAGGATAAAATATATTTTTAATCCCTAATCTTTTTTATATTTTTTATTTTTTTAGTTTCTTGTTTAAAAAATGACTAGTCTTTATTCTTAATCTTTTTTTTTTAATTGTAGTCTCTGTCATTTAAACATTATGTTATTTGATGATATGTGTGTGACATCATTATTTTTAAAATTAATTTATTATTAAATTTTAAGACATTGATATTTTTTTATTCTTTTTTATTTTCTTATTTAAAAGGAGATAATTGAATACATTCTTAGTTAGGGTTCACACAACACATTTAAAAAGCTACTAGATATTGTTTAACATCTTCTTTGTCTTCACATGATGCTTGTTTGAATAACAAATTCCTCAATATCTAGGGTGTTCTCTTTTTCGAATAGGGTTTATGCATCTTTTAATTCGTCATATTTGAGGGACATTTCATCTTTGGAGAGGGTCATTGCAGGGTGGAAAAGATGTTTTTTAGAGATAGAAAGGTGTTGATTACATCTCAAAGCTTAAGAAATCCTAGAAGAATGTTTTGGGGATGCCCGAATTGGAAGGTATTTGTTTGTTTTTTGAAATTTTGGAAAACTTGTATTTTAATTTTTTTTTTCATTTGGTACATTTTGCAAAGGGGAATGCATTGTGATTTCTTTAAATGAGCTAATGATAATAATGGAAGTGTGTATGCGTTTGAGCAAGGTATTGCAAGAACTGTTTAGGGACAAAAGAAAAAAATATCAAAGCTTCATAAGAAGATAACAAATGAAAGGGCAAGGAAAATTTTGTAATGTTTTTTACAATATTGTCATGGCTAGTTACCTTTTCTATAGGATACATTTATGCATTGAAATGTGGTTTATGAAGTGGGTAGGAGAAAACTTTTACAAAGACACAATTATATGAATTTTGGAATGGTTAATACTCCGATATTGTACTCTGATGATTAACACTATGATCTATATTGTGTACTATATTTATCCAATTTTAATAATGTGAAAGATATATAGAGGATGAAACTAGAAAGAAAGAAAACACACATTTTAGTTACCAAATGCCAAATATACAATAAAGGTATGTTGGAGTTAAATCGAGATAGGCAAACACTACACAAGGCTAGCTAAAACATACATATGATTAATGTTTATATTTGAACTTTGAATTTTTTTAATGTTTTTTTTTTCATTTTTTTTAAGTGATGATATCGTTAATTAGATGACTATTTGTATACAAGAATGCTAGTTTGACCAATGGTAGCCAAAAAATGTGCTCATATTAGTGGAAACATAACTTCAAGAACTTTAAATTAGTGTATTAAATAATATTATCAATAACAAGAAATAATCATCTATATGGTCTTCAAAACAAATCTCACATAACACATCCAAAAAAATTCCCACATGACATGTCCAAAACAAGATGTGTCTCACTAATTACATTTAAAACAAACTCTATATGAGACATCCAAAACAAGATGTGCCCTAATAATCACATTCAAAACTAGATGTTCCTCGTAATTGACAAACTTGCAATAAGTGTTGTTGGTCTAGTAGTCCTATTTTTTATAAATTTGGATCTCATGATCTTGGATTTGGTTATAATCTCTTGCAAATAAAATAGATATAGGCTTTAGTTTGATACTATGATATTGATCCTAGTTTCATTTATAGTGGAAATATGACTCATTACAGTCTTTTGTAAAGCTTTACAAAAGTCCAAAAGTTCTTCAATTTGGATTTTTTTTTTTGGATCCACTTTGTCCTCCTTCATGTACACATTTTTTACCTTTCTCAACTTACAAGTAGAATAAATATTAATTACCTATGATAGATAATTAAAAAGTTATCAAAATTGCTCATGAAAAACTAAAAATAAGGTTTAAAGAAAGATCATGTCTTTGAAGTTGTTAATGTAGTTTTTTGCTAAATCCATGATATTATCACTAAAAATGTTGCAGCAGTTAAATTAGCTTGTTAAGGAAAAAAATAACATCGTGTATCAAATTTTATAAAGATAAGACTTTAAAAATATACAAATTGTGCTAAGCCTATCTTTGTGGGTTTTATTCTTTGACTTTTGTTTATCCTTGTTTTAAATTTGGCATGTGGAGAAGGGATATTACTAGTAACAACTTGTGCAACAATTGGATTCATGTTATCAAATGGTGTAAGAGGCGAAATAGTATTAACAATTGGGGTTGAAAATGAGTTTGTGTTAACATTAAAGGCTAGAGGTGGGTTTATCTTTTATGTAAGGGTTAGGTTAACATAACCATTTTATAAATAGAGGTGTAATTACACAATTAATATTAAATGAATCATAATAATATAATAAAAGCATATGCAAACAATGAACTATCTTGCCATCCCTATAGGATCACTTGATTAAGTATCAATAGGTTGTGTTCCATTCAACAAAATCTCCTTGAGTGGTATACACTTGATGACAATGCGTATGTTCATTTTCCTTAACTTCTCATAGGGTTTGTCTTCATCTACCTCCTTCCTCTTGAGTTTCTTTAGCCTTTTAGGGCCCCTTTTATATGAAAGGGGTAACAAATCCTTTTTATCACATTTTGGTAGCTGTGATTCACCTTTTATAGGAGATATTCTCTCCTCATAACAAAGTGCATACAAGTCTCTACTATAATATCTATGCATAAAAAGTGACGAAGTTCCTCCAATATAATGTATAGTAGTCATTGCATGCCTTACAATATACCAACTAAATCCCAAAAATTACAAGTGCATGATTAACTAGATAAGTTTACAATAAAATTTTCTTTTGTAATAATACGTGTAACTTAAAAAAATAGAGTATTTTGACCAATTAACAATCCAATTTTAACTAAACTTTATTTCTCTGTCCAATCTCTTTTTTGGCTTAGGCATGATGTCTCCATTGTATTTTATTAATTTTTCATAAAACCAATAGATATCCTCATCAAATATAATCTTATCCATTTCATCATTGTCAAAATTGGTTTGTCCTTAGCCACTAACAATATACCATTCAATTATTCAATTAGGTTATTGATAACCACATCACACTTAGAATAATATTTAAAAGCATGATTATACCAAAGTTTTTTTGGAACTTTATCAAGTCATGCATATGCATCTTCATTTACTTATTTGATCTTCAACATCTTTTTTTCAAAAGGTGCATAACGTGTTGCTTTAAATGTTGCCAACATCACGTCTCTAATTAAAGTCCCTCTTCCAAATTTCTTTTTGGAGTTGGAATATGTGTTTAACACATAATTAATATTCATAATCTAAAGAATTTTGTTGAACACAAGGAGCTAGTCCCTATCACAAGGCCACAAATAATATATTAAAAGATAAACAATGCCAAATACTAATAAAGAAATAAACAAATATTAAATACCTTTTGTTCATATGAGAACAACATCTATTTATTTATAAAAGGATGACCAATATCTTCAAATAGCAAAGTCAAAAATCAAGTTCAACAATCATTGTTCTCTATTTCTACAACTGCAAAAGCTAATGACAAGTTTGGTTATTTAGATCTCTTCTAACTACCACCAAGAGCTGCCTTCTAGATTGAGTTTTGAGATGACACCCATCAATCCCAATGAAAGACCTACAACATTGTTGAAACGCCTTTTCACTTCCATCGAAACACATAAAACCTCTGAAACCTTGGTTGTAGAGTAGGAATAAGTTTATCCACCATTAACTTGGTTGTATTTTCCTTGCATGCTCTTTGCAGTTATGCACAATAACTTCTTAATAGCGAATATTGCTTTTCTACATCACTCTCTACAATATCTAATACTAACTTTTTTTGCTTTCAATGCAATAGCTAATGTTATGCTAATGGAAAATCTAGATTTAATATCATCAACTATCTCAACAATTGTTAACTTTAAATTTGATTTTAATTTTCCTAGTATTTATCTTGAGACCCAAGTTGATTTAGCATTTTTATTTGCAAAAAATGCTCCACAATTATGTTATTGGATAAGTGTCTTAATCTGGTATGTTATATATTTTCCCACTTGACTAACCAACACTTTAAAACCACATTTTTGTGAACATATAGCTTTGATCCTCTTTGTATCATTATTTATGAACTTTATTTCTTTACCACTCAAAGCAAAATACTCCAAAATTGCATTCTTAAACTATTTTAGTGAATTGAATTTCATTCCCAAACTAAATTTGAAGTCTTTACACATTTCTTTGGGTATGAATTTGTCGTTTGGCTTACCCTATAAATCATCATCTAATTTAGAATTAGGCCCACTATCCAACTCCTTGGTTAGAGATATTCATTCTCTATATCATCCATGTTAGGTACATCAAATTTAAAACCACAAAAAAAACTATTTTCTATTTCACTACCCATCAACCTCATTTTTTATTTCTCTCAACCCATGAGCCTCATTTTCCACATCATTATTTACATGACTATATTCTTCATTTTCATCTATAATAGTGTTTGGATTGAAGCCTTCGTCATTGCACTCTTCTTACCTACCTTGAATCCCACTATCTTCCATAACATCCTCAACATCATCACCTCTAATTTCTTCCTCAACTTGTTGAACACCTTCAACTCCACCATCTTGAGCACCATCCTTCCTAACTTCTTCCAAACCTAGACAAACAACCTCACAAGCATCTTACACAGGATCAACGTCTCTTGCTAGACCACCATCAACCTAATCCAAACCTACAATGTAATTAGGTACACTAATTATAGTGCATTTAACTTATATATGCATTTCTTGATTACTATTAATTGCATAATTTCCTAACTTCAAAGCATCTTTGTCTTCACATATCACCTTGAAGCCTTGTTCAAAGTCCAATTATTTTGCTTCCACCAAATTTTGTATTCATCTTCATATCCCAAATCCTTCACCAAACTTATCACTTCAAAATAAGACTAGGTGTTCATCTCAACATTGTACACAACATCTACATCTTTCTCTATATAATGCATATGTGGTACTTTGGAAAAAGCACCCTTATAATGTATTACTATAGTAAACGACATCCCTACATCCAATATAATTAACTAATTAAACATTTATTTTGTTTAAGTTAATAAATAAAACATTATTTTATTAATTAATCATAATATATTAAAATTTTTAAATTAATTAACTACTACTACAATTGGTCATACGGTAACCTTAAATCAAAACATGACTCGCTTCGAACTCACTTACACATACTAATAAACATCTATCATACAAGACAAAATTGTACATTTGTTGAAATGCTAAACCCATAAAGCTAACCCTACATGCTCTCATGATTGAGACCAACCCACCCTATGCACTTTCAATGTAAGCACCAACCAAAAGTGCTACAATACCAGGAAAAAAAAAAGAGAACAAATGGATTTTTAAACTCCAAAAGTTAGAACAAAACAACAAAGAAAATGGAAGACATAAAAACACTTACCTTGAACACAACAAAGATTAGCTTGTAAGTAGCGTACCACCTTCAGAATGTATCCTACACCAAGGCTGCTATGCTACTACTACAATAGAATCTACACGTAGTGAAAAGGAATCACTTACATGGAAGGCAACATTCTTCGTTGAACAAGTTTTTTTATCCCAGAGTTTTCAAGTCACACAAAGAGTAATAAGGTTGGTGAGAAATAACAACCATAAGTGGTTAGGTTAAAAAACGTTTATTTATTTTTAAAATTATTAATTTTTTATTATAAAATTTAATTTTATTTAAAATATTACAACATGTATAATTTTTCATTATTATCACTATGTCACAAAAAACAATTTGCCAATTATAAAGATAGACCATCACATGATGAAACATCTGAATGATAGAAATTAAATTTACAAATAGTTGAAAAAAAATTAGTCAAATATTAAATGAGAAACTAAAAACATAAAATTCAAAAAGATTAGAGACTAAAAATATATTTTATCATAAAATATATCTAAGGTACAATTTATTAAAATATTTTTAAAAAAGTAAATATATGTTATGTTAGCATGTTAAATTTTCACTACCAAATATAGTTGGAATTTTGTAAAAAAAAATTTAAGGCAAGCTTATTAAAATGAGAAGTAAATTATTATTATTTTCAATTTTTAAAAAATTGGCATTCACATTTGTCAAATGAATTTAGATTGTAAAAAACTAATCTAGGCATAGGAGGGGGACTATTCATTTGAAACAAATTCAATGGCAATCCTTCCGATTCCAAGTTATACAACCGACGGGCAAAACCAAGCATTTATTAGGATAGATCTTCACATAAATAATGCCGGAACTTCTTGACTAATGACAGGTATCACAACAGTGACGTAATTATCCTGGCAAGCATGAGAGTGAAAACCTCAATCACAAATCACAATTACGAGAATAATCCATTTTTTAGTGACTTATTTTCGTGTAATTTACCTCACAATATTCTAATGCAGCGAATAACACAAGCACACAGGGATTTCAATTGTCTAATTCTTATAGCTGGCATAGTGTGAAATCTGTTTTTTAATGTTTTCTGTGAATTGCCGAAAAATTATTGCCCTCCTCATTTCAGAAAATTACCATTTAAAGAATTAAACAAAAGAACGTAGAGTACTGGGAAAGCTTGTGGCAAAGCGGAACAAGTAATCCTGCCTTCTTTTTCACCCAACATACCCTTTGTGCCTCAAGAATAAAAACAAACCTAACTTTCCCTTTTTAAATCGTAGCAAAAAGTAGTTTTCAAAAAGAAAATAAAAAATAAAAAAACAGGGGAATATGAATAATATTTTACATAATAAGGAATTTAAAAAAAAAAAATTTGGGCGTGTTTTTAGCGTTGAAGAAAATAACCAAGTGGCTCCCACATTGGCTGGCCTCACCTCGGCTCCCACTAACCACGTGGTGCTCGAGAAACACAGAATCGCGTACTCAAAAGGAGTCGCGTTTGCTGATTCACAACTTTGAATTCTCACCAGATGAAAAATTGAAAACATGTAGAAAAAGCAAAAACAAAATAAGAATATTAAGAGTGAGAGAAATTAGGAGTTCCCACATTCAACCAATCCGCAACGAGCATGTCCTCTACCTTTCTTCTCACTAAGAGGTCAGAGTTCCACACTCTCTCTCTCTTGCAATCGGGATCTCTCCGCTTTTTGACACGAATTTACCAACAAAACAAACAGTGCCTTATTTCATCTGTGTGTGCAGTCCATTTCCCACTCCATCCATGTTAGGGTTTTTTTTCTTCCACCTCATGTTCCGCAATTATTGATTCTCTTCCTTCGATTCGATTCGATTTCTTGTCGCTATGGAGCAGTCGCTTCAACCGCAGCCGGAGACCGCGCCCAGCGTCGCTAGGGATTTGGAGGACTCGCGACTGGTCGGAGTCCCCGTCGCGCTCGCTCGCGATGCTGACGTGGCGGAGAGAGAGGGGAATTGTTGCGTTCCGAACTTGGAGGTCACCGTCGTGGACGGTGCCGTTTTGAAACGGAAGCGCGGTCGGCCGGCCAAGGGAGCGCCGAAAGTGGCGCCTCCGGTGAGGCAGAAAAAGGACGAGGAAGATGTTTGTTTTATTTGCTTCGATGGCGGGAGCCTCGTTCTCTGTGATCGCCGGTGAGTCATCGTTGCGATTGATTTCGTTTTTGTATGATAAATTCTACCTCCACTTGCCTTTTTGGCTTGCAATTAATTAAGGTTGCTTATGCTTATGCGTTGCGTTATTCAATTCTAATCACTCGTGTCAATTTTATTACTTATTAATTAATTAAATTGATTAATTTCTGTCTCTCTTCGTTTCCGTTTTTAGGGGATGTCCAAAAGCGTATCATCCCGCGTGTATTAAGCGAGACGAAGCGTTTTTTCGATCTAAGGCCAAGTGGAATTGCGGTATGTTTCGTTTATTAATTTTTGCTTTATTGACATGCAATTGGATTTCCAACCCTGCGTTTTTTTTTTTTTTTGGGGATATAGTTAGATTTCCTATGCACGTGTCATTTCTTTGCGTTTTTTGCTAGAAAGATTTGGGGTTGGGGTTGGACAACTGTTTTAATCTATTATCTCGTTTAATTTTTGAGTGTCGTATTTGTTACATTTGACAATTAGTGCACACTTACTCCTTGTTTTTGAGAAGTCGATTGCCTCTATATCTTTGGGCTATTACTCCCTCTTTAGAGAAAATTTTTTGTATCAAATTATATGTCATTTTACAAAACCAATGAAATATTAAATAATTTTTTCCATAGAATACCCTTGGTGGAAGTAGTTGATATTGGACGGTAAATGAAAAAGAATATAATTAATTAGAAAGAAAAAGAATATATTAATAGTTACATTATATATTTTTTGGAACTTAGCGTATTAATTACAATTCTTAATGCATGTGTTAAAACCTTGATTGCCATATAAATTGATACCAAGAGAGTAATATTTTAGTTTGCATTAAAATCGTATGGTTTTCTGTTATTAACCATTTGGTTTTTGTGCTACTCAGGTTGGCATATATGTAGCGTTTGTCAGAAGGTGTCACATTATATGTGTTATACTTGCACGTACTCTTTATGCAAGGGATGCACAAAAGATGCTGATTTTGTTTGTGTAAGAGAGAATAAAGGTTTGTGTGGAATATGCATGAGGACTATAATGATGATTGAGAACAATGTCCAGGGAAATAAGGAAATGGTATGTTAAACTTTCTTATCTATGCTGTGTGGCTGGTACTTAGTGCTGTTATCTATGCTGGATTACTTGTGTTGAGTTAATGATGCACGAATGCTTGATGGCCTAATTTTTTATCTGTTTTTGTTGTGCTACTCTTACAGTGTGAAGTGGATTTTGATGACAAAAGCAGCTGGGAGTATCTTTTCAAGGTGTATTGGATGTATTTGAAAGGGAAGCTGTCTTTAACATTTGATGAGCTCCTTCGAGCTAAAAACCCATGGAAAAGTGCTGCTCCTATGAGCTATAAGATTCAAAGTCCCCATGAGCTTTATCATCTTAGAGATGACAAAGGTTCTGGTTCTGAGAACTCCTGTATAGACATAGAATCAAATAATTTGAAGAACAAGAGGCCAAAGAGACAGCCAAAGCTTCTTGGCAAGGGTGATTGTCTGGATAGGATAACTTCAGGTGGTGACAGTGGTGTGTCTTTGCCTGAATGCACAAAATGGGCATCAAAGGAGCTTCTGGAGTTTGTTGTACATATGAAAAATGGCGATACATCTCTCCTGTCTCAATTTGATGTTCATACTCTCTTGCTGGAGTATGCAAATAAAAATAATCTTCAGGATCCTCAACAGAAGTCCCAAATTGTTTGTGACTCTAGACTATTAAATTTGTTTGGAAAAGCACGTGTTGGCTACATTGAAATGCTAAAGCTCCTTGAACCCCACTTTCTTTTAAAAGACAATGGCCCTGCAGAAAATACTTTTGGAGCGGGAATTATTAATGCTGTTGCTAGTGAAGGGGAGGCCATTGGCAATTACAATAAACAGTTGATGTTAGTTGATGACAAGAGATGTAAGACACACAATCCAGATGCATATGCTACAATAGATGTTCACAACATTAACTTGATCTACTTGCGGCGAAGTTTGATGGAGAATCTTACTGAAGATATTGAAAAGATTCATGAGATGGTTGTTGGTTCATTTGTGCGGATAAGAATCTCTAGCAGTGACCAAAAACAAGATATGTATAGACTTGTTCAAATTGTTGGTAAATGAACTTTTACAGCATCCAGTACTCAGTAATTTACAGTTATTGTAAATTTTGCATGACTTGAAATTGGTTTTGGTAACTATTTGTGCAGGTACAAGCAAGGTTGCTGAACCTTACAAAATTGGCACAAGAACAACTGATATCAAGCTTGAAATTTTAAACTTAAACAGGAAGGAGGTCATATCCATTGCTGAAATTTCTAATCAGGAGTTCTCTGAGGTGAATAGATATTTTAATCATATTACTTTTAGAAAAATCTTTAGAATTTGTACAAGAGTAAGTTTCTTCTCTGTGAGTTTTCTGATGATTAATATATTTATTTTATATTCAGGATGAATGCAAGCGGTTGCGTCAGAGTATAAAATATGGGCTCTCAAAGAGATTGACTGTGGTTAGTGTGCATATTATGTCAAATTCATTAAGTGTGTTGTATTTTGTGTGTTTAAGATGACTCTTTTTGTTGGCTGTAGGGAGAAATTCTAAACAAAGCATTGACACTTCAAGCAATTAGAGTTAATGATGTAAGTTCCTTTCCTTCTTTTTATTTTTTCTGCTATAGAAATTGAAATATGATATATAGTTGATGGTCATTTTTATTTTATGAAAAATTCAAAGCATAAAAATTGTATACAGAAAATTATTATGGTACCATATTATATGTCACTTAACTACATCCACTAATCTGAATCTTTTTGAATGGAATGATTATTATCGGCCACTTAACAATTGCCTAGTGGATTCAATACGTGAACTTAGTGAAATGTTTGGGTTTAAATAGCAATGCTCTTACTTTAGAGGCATAAAATTTCCGTGTTTATCAGAGTAATATATATATATATATATATATATTCAAGCAAGGTCATGGTCATTCTTTAATATTGTACCGTTAAAATATGACTAGCCCTATTGTTGGCCTTGATTTTAAACATTATACTTTCTTATTGATATAGTTGCTGGAAGCTGAGATATTGCGGCTTAATCATCTTTGTGATAGAGCAAGTGAAAAGGGGCATAGAAAAGAATATCCTTTATCATTTACTACTTTGTTCTTCAGTGTTCATACCTCCCAATACACTAAATTGTGGGTAGTGAATAATGCATAATTTGATTCTGCAACTATTCATCATCCATAGGTGAAATATATGCTTATGGATACACAGTAGTTTAGTGTACTAAGCCATTGGAAGTGCTTAGCTGAATGGATGCTAAAATCTTGGGAGTTCTATAGAGGCATACGTGTTAAAAAGTAGTTTTATTTATAAATTTTCTGTCTTATTTTGTCTGGTGCATCTATTGCTAGAACTAGATTTGTGCTTAATTTATAAATGCAGTCATGTGATATGCTGCACTGTTTTGCTTTTAACAAAAAATGGACATGCTAAAAGTATTTGTAAACTAGATTGAAATTTTAACAAAGATGGGTTAAGCAATAAATGGGTTGGTGCACATTAGTTGGTGATTGGCTTCTCTGCATGTGTGTGTGTGTGCATGTGTGCATACACATCTACCAAAGGCATGATCAAGGTTCCTTGACCAAACTGCACTCTTAAAGAATATGTGGAGAAGTTGCAGCTACTAAAGTCTCCGGAGGAACATCAACGCAGGCTACATGAAGTTCCAGACGTACACTCTGACCCCAATTTAGATTCAATGTTTGAGTCTGATGAAGATGATGGAGAGTCAGATGAAAGGAAGCAAGGTAGCATTCATTTGCTCCACAGCCCTTGTTTTCATGTTTCTTTTGGCAGTTGTTCAAACAATGTTTGTCTCATGGTAACTATAATTATGTATATGCAGATAGCAATATATTTTCAAAATATCTTGGGTTTGATAGAAAAGAGAGGGGCTCTATTTTTCCAAGAATTTCAAATGGTGTCTCAAACATGGGTGGCAAAACACAAGACTTGCCTGCTACCCGAGAACTGGTTGGGAATATATGCACAGTGAAGAATAATATCAACTGTGATGATGCAGCTATTGATGATAGCACTAATGCAGTTGTGAAATCAGAAGTGTCTAGTGTTGCAGTGGATATTTCATCATCGCTTCTCTCTACTGGGATGCAACCGTCATTTAATGATTTTTTGAATGATAGATCATGGCATTATCAGGATCCAACTGGGAAGATTCAAGGACCTTTCTCTATGTTGCAGCTGTACAAGTGGAACGCAAGTGGAGGTTTTCCTCCAGATCTCAGAATATGGAGGATAGGTGAGAAACAAGACAATTCTATTCTGTTAACCGATGTACTAAGTGGGAAGTGTTCCAAAAATGTGTCATTGCCATTCAACAGTCAATTGCTCTCTCTAGGGGTCAGTGTTACATTGGATAATAAAGATAGTAGTCAGGATGCTGGGAAGAATGCAAAGAATGAAATTTCTGCGGATGGCCAAATTATTGAACAGAGCAAGGAACAAAAGCCACACGTGGATAATACCTCTACCCAGTCTGATGTCAAAGATGAACCTGTTAGGAGCAATGGATGGCATGGCCAGCTGCATGTATACCCTTCACTACTGTCAACTGCTATTCCTGAAAAATTGAATGAGAATCCTTCTGATAAATTAAGGAAAGGACATGAGATTGTAGGAAACTCCGAAGATAATGGGAATAATGGCTCAAACAGGACATCTGATGGGCAGAGTAATAGCGGGCAGAGTTATCAGAAGCAATCAGACAGTGAAGAGAATTCAGGGCAATCTTCTGGACAGACCTGGAAACCCCCTAATGTAAATAGTTCTTCCAATTGCTTGGTTACCACGTCAGCTCATGTTTCTGGTACAAAAACATCACCGCATAAGCTGGGATTTGATTTGCATAATCCTCCTTCCCCTCCAGCATGTAATACATCTTCTGGACAGACCTGGAGTCACCCTAATGTAAATAGTTCTTCCAATTGCTTGGTTAACACATCAGCTCATGTTTCTGGTACAAAAACATCACCACATAAGCTGGGATTTGATTTACATAATCCTCCTTCCCCTCCAGCTTGTAATGCATCTTCTGGACAGACCTGGAGACACCCTGATATAAATAGTTCTTCCAATTGCTTAGTTACCACATCAACTCATGTTTCTGCTTCAAAAACATCACTGCTTAAGCTGGGATTTGATTTGCACCATCCTCCTTCCCCTCCAGCATGTAATACATCTACATGGCAGGCAATCATTGGTGAGCCCAATGATTTTGATGAATCAGTTTCAGATCTGTTGGCAGAAGTAGAAGCAATGGAGTCACTTGGTGGCTTGGAATCTCCCACTTCAATCATGAAATGTGGCGAGGATTTGACTGAAGGTTCTAAAAATGATTGTCTCAGTTTTGTTGCAGAGCTTGGTCCAATGCTTGATGCGGGTAAAGGTGATGCATTGAGCTCCACTGGTGATTTAAACCTACCATCTCAACAGACTGCAGCAGAGGAACCATTACGGCAAGCAGATGTACATCACCATCATCATCAAAGAGTTTCTGCAGAGCATTCTTCAAGAAGTTCTAAAGTTGAGGCGGGTACAAAGAATGTTAGTGTTTCGGGTAGTCAATGGGATTCAGGCTCAGAAAATTCACCCATTGTTCCATCCCCTGGAACCTTGGGCCTGGCTATAGACACCACTTGGAGACTTGGGTTAGAGAATACACACTTGGGATGGAGTGGAATAGATCAAGGAAATGCAAATGTGGGTTGGGGAGTAGGACAGACAGCAGTGCAGGAAAACAGGAGTTCAAGTTCATACACATCTGTAGTAACTCCAGGCTTTGGGGATAATAGCCAAACAAGATATGCCAGCGATCGATTTTCTGTGTCCAGAGATCGGGGTTTTCAAGGTCATGGTAGGGAATCAGGTTTTGGTAGAAGCAGAGTTGCATATAACAGGCAACCGTCGCATGGTGTGGGAAATGGAGGATCATATAGGCCTCTGCCCAAAGGGCAGCGAGTTTGTAAATTTTATGAAAGTGGGCACTGTAAGAAGGGAGCATCCTGTGATTACTGGCACCCATGATTTTAGATTCCATTAGCACTGTTCACACTTGTTTTTTGTAATCCTTAACATATCTGAAGTTGGCTATTTCCAATTGTTGTAATTTAACCTGACAGTATTAGTCAAGTGGCATAATTTTTTTATATGAAACTGCTCTTGCTTGATCTATCTGTTTTTTGTAATCGCTAATTATCAATTTTTTTGCTTATTTTTTTTCCTGTTCATGTTATTTCTTCCTTTATGCATATATATATTGAGAAGGGATTAAGTTACTTCAAGAGTAACTTCAAAAAAGTTACTCCTCATCTTCACTATTCATTTTCTTTAATTCTAATGGTTGGTTCTAATGCATAATTCACTTTTAACCATTAGATTAAAAGAAAATGAAGGGTGGGGATGAAGAGTAACTTGATCCCTCCAAATGTATAGTATATATTAATATGGAGAGAAAGAGAGAGAGACAGTTTTGATACCAGATTATTATGAGTATATTCTTGAATATGAGCTCTCAAATTTTTTATAACATGTTTGAATTGTTAAGTCTTAACGGCACAGTGTATGTGAATGTGAATGTCACAGTATATATTTTTTTATGATATATTTCTTCCCAGTATATCATTTAAGAAGTGTATGTGAATGTCACAGTTCTTGCAATTGCTATTAGAAGAATTTGGTGATGATTATTCTCAAAAGTCAGATCAAGAACTTGCTTTGTCAGAAGCTGTTGATGCTACGCTACTAGCCTGGAAAAGAAATTCAATCTTTAAAATCCAAATGTGAAGTTTAAGGAATACAAGCATCAATGTTGTGAAAAGCTTTCAACTGATGATGTTCGACCAATTTTAGAAAAGGTAGTTCTCTGCTGATGAGGCACCAATTGAAAAGGTAAAGTTAAGCTATCTGAGGAAAATGATAGTTCTCTGTGAACTTTTCACTCTGTTTGTCTTTCAGTTTTAGTTGTGATACATGAACTACAATTAGTATACTTGGAGAAGAAAGGGCTATGATGCTTGAAATTGTGTGCCTCTATGCTTGCTGGCAACTTCATTACCAAGTGTACAAAAATGGTTTCTAAAATGAATCTTTGAATTGGTAACTTTTTTGTAATTGAGCTACAACTTGTTATAAGTTGAGGTGATCATGAGATACAAGGTTTTGCTATTTATACTATATTAACATGCTAAGATCTATCAAAAAACTTGCTGAGAAGTAGTCTTTTCTTTGGTTAACATCGCCTATAAGTTCACCTTGATTTCTAGGTTAAATGTTAGGGCCAATCCTATTTGCATATAAGTAATAATCTTTGCTTTAATTTTTCATTTATTAAACATCCTACACCTATTGGGTTCACATCTTCAAGTTATGAAGATGAATGTTCACTTTGCAGGATGCCATTAGCATAGTTGCTAGTTTAGCCATGGCTTTTATTAGAATGCAAGATTCAAATGGTGGAGGAACTCAAACAAAAAAAAACTAGTGGGCCAAATTGAAGTGGCGTATTATTGGTATCACTGCATTGGGTGAGTGAACCTTGATTACTACTACTGGGGGTATGAAAAACTTAACATTGTTTCCTAACTATGTTTTGGATTGTATAATTTCAAATTGATTCATATTTTTCATGGATTTGATGTTTTGTGTTTTAACTTTTAAGCATTGAGTACGGGCAGTTTTTCTAGCAATTGATGCAGGACCTGGTGCTTTGGCTCCTATTTTAGTACACTGATCTGTGTAATTGGAGCAAATGGATTTGCCACAGCTGGTAGTGCTGCTGCAGGAACTGTTGCTGCTTGTGCATCATATGGTGGTGTATATATATATGATTGGATTTGCTTGAAATTAAATAGCTTTGTGAAATTCCCATGTTGAACATGTTTGAACCACCAAGTTTTATTCATATTTTTATGTTTCTTAAGAGGTGGGTCATGTTCAATTGGTGTCTTGGATCGGTGCTCAATATGGTGAATTTTGTGCTACATTTACTGATTAACTGGTATATTTTTGTTGCTAAATTTATTGGATAGCAATTTAGCATGCTTACAGAATTGCTTGACTAAGATGAGTTAGATAACTAACAGTCAAGCTGCAAAAGGAACTTCTTAATTCCCCTTTAAAGAAGAGTATCGATGGGTAATTCATGCCTTTTAATACTTAGTATATTCTCAATGTCTTGAAGATGGTACAATTAGTAATGGTCCTTTTCTAGATGATTTTTTTTAGATGTGATACACGTATAACATCTTATACAACATTATTTTTTGTGTCTATCTCTTTCTACCATCCTACATTTTATTTAATTTGAAATTCAAATGTATTTCCCTTTTTTCTCTTTCTCTCTCTTGGTTGTACATTGTGTTGTGTAAATTGTACAGATATCATTTCTCTCTTTTTTTGTATCGATTCTTTCTGATTTTACCAACTTCTGGAGCTGGACTTACTAGATGCAAAATGACTGGGAGAGTTTGAATTTAAAGCTTTAGGAAAGAACCATAACCAATACATAGTTTTTTTTTTTTTTTCATTTCATACCCCTACTTTCAGGAAACGTATTTTACTTGAAGGAGTTATGATCTACGTGTGCGCGAGCGCTCTCGTTTGAATATTATCTAACCATTTGTGTAGTAGCAAATACTCTACTTTTGTGCTTAGTTTATTGTTTCAAATTAGATTTTTAATAAACTTCTGCTTGCGGAGGCTAGGGGGTTGAATCTTGATCTCTGGATTTGTCTTATGGGGAGTATTTAATAAGGCCATGGGAAGGACAAACTGACGACTTAGAGGCACACATCCTTGTCATATTCTTCTAATATGGGAGGAGGTACACTTTTTGGTAAATCATTCAGTAATAAGGAATTGATGCAATTGTGAATATTTTCCTTGAATACAATTTTCACTGGCCAAGCAAGGTAGTTTTTGCATTAAATACGCTCGATTTTGATGAAAAATACTTTATCATATTGTCATCATCTTGTAACTTTCTTGAGTTTCTCTTGGATTTAATAATTGCGCTGTTAATATTCTGTTCATTGATGATCCAATAAAACAAATGGCATTTCATATGGCCTTGCCAAAAGTCAGGTAAACTGTAGTGTGAGTACTCCAACTGCTGAGGGCACTACAATTCAGAATTTCATTTCTCTATCATTTGAATTTCGCGAAGGCAAAGTCAACTTAAGTATTAAGTAGTCAATTGCCTACGTCCTCGTATGTATAGTTATATGGTCCATTAAGTAGAAGGTTATTGTTGATTGTTCAGTTCAAATTGAATTGTAAGCATGTTGATAGACTTATGAAATGCATGCCAAAATGTCAAATATCAGAATTGCATAAAAGTTAATAAATTCGACCCTTCAAAAACGTAACAACATTAAAGATTTGCTAACATTTGTCAAATATTATTATTAGCTGCAATTTAAGATAGTAATTCATGCATGGTAAACACTTGCCTTAAATGAAAACGATCAAACTAGTCCATACATGTATTCATCTTTTGAAAGGGGTAGCATAAGTTCAAAGTTCATGTTGACAATTCGAGAGTGAGTCCAGTCTAAATCATTTAGGATTGGAGAGTGAATGGGTCTTTTTAGCTTTACCTTGAAAGTTTTACGTTTGTTAAAAGAAAAAAACTAACACTCCAAGGATTACCACACTCCAGACTACATATACAACTTTTAGTTTTAGTTAATGCAGGACTTCTTTGTTTTTAAATTGATATCAATGACATCTATTTTCAAAAATAAGAATCAGAGGTAAGAGATATGTTGGGATACTCTTATTCTTCAATTCAATAAATTGATATTTATAGATTTACATTCCAGAGTTAAATAAATTAACAAATAAAAATTTTAGAAAACATAGTCACATTTTACTGAACATGGTGATCTTCTGCTAAACATGCCATGAATATACTTTTAGAAAATATGATTGATTTAAAACTAACTTGACTAAGTAAAATAAACTAAAATCATGTAGAAAAACAAACTAATTTATTTAACAGTCGCTCTCTAAAACTAAGGTTTATAAGCTTCAGTTTATGCGCAACTTTTAACGGTGCAAATGCTTAACAAATTTCTTAAACTTTGGAAATGATGTAGTTTTAGAGTTTTAGTAAATATATCTGTTAATTGATATTCAATTAGAAAGTACTTCAATTTAATTTTTCTTCACTATTGAGATCTTTTAAAAAGTAATATTTACTTAACTTGAATATGCTTATTCCTTCCATGTAATACAAGATTCTTGTAGATGTTGATGATAGCTGAAATATTGTTACAAAAGGTTATAGTTGTTCCTTCTTTCTTGAAATGTATTTTTTGAAGAATTTTCCTTAGTCAAATAGCTTAACAAGCTTAGACCATTACAACAACTAATTCAGCTTCTGTGGTTCATAAGGTGACAATTTGTTGTTTTTTGGATTACCACTAAACAACTCTTGTTCCCAACATAAAGACATAGTCTGTCATGTTCCTTCATCATCTTGATCTCTTGCATAATCATTGTTAGTAAATTCAAACAAATTTGGCTTTTTTTCCTTTTTTAGAGCAATCCAAAATCCTTGATTCTTTGCAAGTAACGAAAGATTTTCTTGACTGCCAAAAGATGCATTTCTATTGGACTTTCCATATATCTGCTTATCAAACTCACAGAATACATTATGTTAAGTTTTGTTGTTGTTAAATATATCAGACTACCTACAATCTGCTTGTAAACAATGTTGTCCACCCTTTTTCCTTCATGATCTTTGTTTAGTTTCACATCGTACTCTGTTGGAGTGCTTACAAGATTACAATTATTCATTTGGAACCTATCCAAAATTTCTCGCACATATTTCCTTTGTGAGATAAAAATCCCATTAGTAGATTGCACCGCTTCTATGCCAATAAAATAATGCATCAAACCAAGATCAGTCATTTCAAACTTTATCTTTGAGTTTTTGAATTCTTTAAACATGGAATCACAATTTCCAGTAAACATAAGATCATCGACATACAAACAAATAATAAGCATTTTATCTTTATTTTCCATTTTCATAAAAAGTGTGCTTATATGAGCACTTTTGGAAACTTGCCTTCAAAAAATAATTCTCAATGCGACTATACCAAGATCGTGGGCTTGTTTTAATCCGTAGAGAGTCTTTTTTAATTTATAGACTTTATGCTCATCACCAACCTTAATATAATTAGATAGTTGGTTTATAAATACTTGTTCTTCCAAACTTTCATGCAAAAAAAACAAATTTGACGTCTAGATGAAAAATAGGTTAAGAATTTTGTGTTGTCAATGTTAACACCAATATGATTGTATCATGTTGTGCAAATTGGAACAAATTTTTCATTATAATCAACTCCATATTCTTGTTTGTATCATTTTGCTACCAATCGCATCATATACTTGTCAACTTCACCACTTTCTTTCAATTTTGTTTTCAAAATTCATTTTACACCAATGGTTTTGTGTCCTTTTAGATGATTACAAAACTCCCAAGTATCATTTCTTTCAATAACTTCAATTTTATTATCCATTGCCTTCCTCCATTTTTATTTCTTAACAACACTTTCAAAAGTTGTGGGGTCACAATTTGCAAATAAGGCAAAGTGAGTCACATGATGTTCATCATAATCAATCATTGTTATCTTATAGTCTTTCATCTATGTTGACCTTTTCCAGGTACGATGAGAAGGTTCATTTGTTGTACTTGTTGTAATTGATAACATTTCAGATGCACTAATTGATAAATTTTCAATTGACTGCATTTCATCTTCAACATCACTATTAATAATTGAAGTAGGTTGTATTTTATCTTTAACATCACTATCAATAATTAAAGTAGGATATTGCCGATTCCAATCCCAAGTGTTTTCTTCATCAAATACAACATTTCTGTTAACCACAATGTTTTTTGTCATTGGGTTTAATAACTTATAAGCTTCTGATGTCTTACTAACATCGAAAAATACACATCATTCACACTTATCATCAAACTTTTTCCTTTTCTATCTAGAACGTGAGCATAAGTAATGCAACCAAAAATTTTGAAGTAGTCCACAATTGGTTTTCGTCCACTCCAAGCCTCTTTGGGTATCATGTTTTGGACAACAAAAGTGGGGTTTCTATTTAGGATATTAACGTTCCAATTTACTGCTTCGGGCCATAATGTCTTTGGAATTCTTGTTTTTGCTAGCAAACTTCTTACCATATTAAGAATGGTTCGATTCTTTCTCTTTGATAAGTCATTTTTTTATAGTGTATAAGCTGTTATAAGCTTTCTTCTAATACCATGAGTCTTACAAAAATCTTCAAATTCCTTGGAACAATATTTTCTACCACGATTTGTACAAAAAGTCTTGAATGTCTTTCCTCTTTCATTTTCAGCATGTGCCTTGAAACTTTTAAAAGCACCAAAAGCTTCTGATTTTTCTTGTAAAGTGTAAACTCATGCTTTTTGACTATAATCATCAATGAAAGTGATTATATAATTTTTACCTCTATTGAAAAATGATTTTATTGGCCCACAAAGATCGAAATGAATTAACTCCAATACATTATTTGCTCTCCATGATTTTCCTTGAGGGAATTTTGAATGATGTTGTTTGCTAACAACACATTCTTCGTATACTTTAGAAGGAACAATAATTTAAAGAAGTTAAGTCACTATATTTTTCTAGTGGAGAGTCTTTAGTCCATTAAAGCTCAAATGCCCATATAAAAAATGTCATAACCATGAAGAATCTTTTACTTCTATCATTAAACAAGATTGAATACTTTTAATCTTCAATGGGAACAACTTGTTTGAATTCATTTGAATAACAACAATGACCCATCTTGTAGGATTATATATTTCACAAGCATCATCCTTGATCGTGATAACATAACTTTTTTCTTGTAATTATCTAACACTTAATAAATTGTTTTTCAAATTAAAGATGTATAGAACATTGGAGATTGTCTCAACAAAATCATTCTTGGTCCTAATCTTAACATCACATTTTTCATTGACATTCATAGTATAACTATTACTAAAGTTTATTTTAGAATAAAAATCTTCATTTAAATATGAAAAGGAAGACTTATTTTCACACATGTGGTTGCTACAACATGTATCCATATACCAAACATCTAAAACACTATTTTTGATTTATTAGGATAATAATTCTGATATCTACTTTTGTTTTGATCATCATTGACCTTGAAATGACTACTGTCATTCCTATTGCCTCTAACTCCCCTTTCTCTTCCTCTACCTCTACCCCTCCCTCCAATATTGAAAAAATGAGTAGAGATAGAGATCTTTAGTGTATGCTCCTCTATGGTTGAACTTCGGTTCATCTTTTGTTCATGAACTAGTAAAGACCTTTGGAGTTCATCAAGAGAGAGTGCCAATATTTTTGGATTCTTCTTTTGAGCAGACCACGTAATCAAATTTAGGTGGCTAGGAACGCAAAATTTTCTCTACAATGGTGACATCTTCTATCTTCTTATCATGAAACCGCATCCAGTTGCTGATCTCCATGGTTCTAACATAATAATTGATGATAGTTTCATCGTCCTTCATTTGTAGAGTCTCAAAATCCCTTCTTAAGGCTTGAAGATGTGCACGCTTCACTTTAGAAGAACCTTGGTATTTTATTTTCATAGAATTCTAAATATTCTTTGAACTATCTTTACAAAGAATGGTCTCCAAGATTAAACGATCAATATCCTGAAACAAGTAATTTTTTGCTTTAAGATCTTTCAACTTCAATGTTTCAATTTCTGTTGTTTATGCATCAGATGTATATGCTCCACCTACTGGTTTTGGAACTCCTTCTTAAACAACTTTCCAATATTCCTTTGATCTAAGGAAAATTTTCATTAATATGCTCCAATGATCATAGTGACCACTGAAACGAGGAATTGCATATTGTATAAAACTGAGATCTAAAACCATAGAGAAAATACAATTGCTGTTTTTTTTTTTTCTAAAGCTCATGTGTTTCACTCTTACTCATTTAGCCAAACTCTAATACCACTAACAACAATGATATCTATTTTTAGAAATAGGAATGAGAGATAAGAGATATGGTGAGATATTGTTGCTCTTCAATTCACTAATCCAATGGTCTATTTATAGGCTTACATCCAGGAGATAAATAAATTAACAAATAAAAATATTAGAAAGCAACATGACCATGTTCAACTAAACATAACCATGTTTATCTGAACATGTCATGAACCAACTCTTAAAAAATAGGACTCACTTAAAACTGGCTTGGTTAAGTAATGTAGAAAAATAAACTAATTTTTTTTAACACAAACATTGTCTCAACTCTAATTGAACTAATTTTTTTTACCTAGTTGTCAGATGTCATTAACCTTTAATTAGTCTAGGTTGTACTATGTTGTAGGTTTCATATATCACTTGTCAAGACTTGTGTTGTACTTTAGTCTCAAAAGGCCTCATGTCCAATAGTTTGTTTTATGTTGGATTTGCTTAGGCCATGACATCATATGGCTCTAATACCATGATGACAATTTGAGAGTGGACTTAATCCATGTCTTCATAATTGGTCTTTTTAGTTTTAGCTTTATGTTTATGGTATGTTTGGTTTATGAATAAAATATAAAAGAAATAAAATTGATAGGAGAAAAGAGAGAAGAAAAGAAAAAGGAGAAAGTGAAATGATTTTTTAAGTTGTTTATTATGAAAGAAATGAAAAGAAAAGTTGAATATATACATAATAACCTCTCTTTTTTCTATGATTTACCTAAACGAAATGTGATTGTGATGCAAAATGGGGGAAAGAAAATAGTATAAAAACACGAGTGTTATGTTATGTTATGAATGTAATCCTTTCCTTCCACTTTCTATCTATTTTTGAGTGGATTACTCTTTGATGTAAGACTCAGTTGTATTTTTATTCACTCACTTTTTATGTATCCTCCAACCGATGAAATAGATTAGTATGTAACAATTTTCTTTCCTTCATTAATTCTTTTTGTTGTCTATGATATCTAACATACCATTAGAGTTTGTTTAGAAAGGCTAAAACTCTATGTACTAGTGTACTCCAAATTATATATATGTTTTACTTCTCTTAATTTTAGTCATTGTGAAACTTCTTTATTTTCCAATAGTTCAAACAAAGAATTCAAGATGTCAAGAAATAGATCAAGAAGATGACCGAAAGAAAAAACATAGAAAAATAATTCGATTCAAAGTAGATTCCAATGTATACAACAAAAAACTTAAAGAAAGTTTGGTTTTAAAAGAAGTGTTTTTCATTTTTTATCTAGAATTTTATCAAAAATTATAAAAAATCTCATTTTTATTTCTTAAATATTTATATTGAAATTATTTAAAGCAAAAAAAGAATGTCATTTTTATTTTTTGTTTTGGATCCCGTCCAAAGGACTTAGGTCCACATAAATTAATAAAACAAATACATTAAGTGATACTACTAGGCTAAATTGCAGGGACCAAACAATGGATTTTTATTCATAAATAATACAAAAAAAACTTAGATAATACATGTTACAAAATATTTATCTAAATGTTACATTTCACTATTCATATTGAGAAATCGAATCTTGGACAAATTGATTTCTTTCTTGCTATTTTTTTTTCTTATGAGAAATTGGTTAATGAATAACGGATTTATCTTCTTGTCTTTTTTATAATCTATTTTATTTATTTTTTAATTTTGATTTTATTTATTTTATTATTAATTTGTGTTTAATTATTTATTTTTTTTGTAATTTTATTTTGCAAAATTTGCATTTTTTTACACAATTTTTTTCAAAACCATCTTCAACCAATTTAAATAAACAAAATAATTTAAATTTAACTCATCATATAAAAAATTAAATTATAAAAACATAAATTAATAATAAAATAATTAAAATAAAAATTAAAAATAAAACAAAAATTGGATTATAAATAAAAGGTAAGATGAGAAATCAATTATTCATTAACCAATTTCTCATAAAAAGAAAACGAAAATTGCAAGAAATAATCGGTTGTCCAAAAATTGATTTCTTAATGTAAACAGTTAAATGGATCATTTAGATAAATATTTTGCAATTTGTGTTATATAAGTTATTTTCTATTTTTTTTATTTATGAAAAAAGGTCATATTTTTTTATGGATTAAAATTCTTCCAACTTATACTGGTGCCTACGCAGCCATTAAGCATAAGAGTTGATATGTATCACAATTTCATGCACCTTTCCTGCATCATCACATAAAAATTGCTATATAGCTTAAGAAAAGACAAAATATTACAAATAATGCATAAAGACCTCATGTGTACTTTCTAATTTTACATTATCAACCTCTTTCTATAAATAATAACTTGAGTAATGAAATTCCTATAGATACATTACTAAGGTTTTACTTATGAATTCTAAGAAATTATACTAAAATATTCTATCATTTAAATTAATATTGAGTTTTTTTTAAAATAAATATTGAAGAAAACGATATTCCATGTTATATGAGATGAACAATAAAACGAGACTAATTGAAGACGATACATATTAAATATCTATACGTAAATATATTGATATAAACGTGCAAAATATATTTGGATCATATGAAATAATTTATGAAAATAAAGTGTTTTTTAAAAAAATTCATATAAAAATATATATAAAAAAAAGTATTAAGTGTTGACAGTTAACTTTAAGTGTGAAGCATAATTTTTTCACAGCTATTTAACAGAGAAAGTGATTAATAAATTAATCACATTTTACAGCCACTCGTTGAAACAGGTTGGTAGTTTTATATAAACTAGAGAGCATCCCATGCATTACATGGATTTTATTTTATGAAAAGCAAGAGAAAAAAAGAGAGTAAAATGAAAAATAAAATAAAATAGTCCTATAATCTATTCAGTGCACACATGATGTTCATGGAACAATTTTTATAATACTATTGATGAAGCCAAGCAACATGCATCATATTACTACCATGTTTTAGAATAATTTTTTTCAAGATGAACATGAACATATATTGTTCATTTTTAATTTTTTTTTTAATATGTTAATACAAATAAGAGATTATGGCCTCAAAATAAATTAAACTAAAAACATGGAGTACTAATAAAAATAAGTTAAAAACCAGCTTATATAAGGTTTAAGGAACCCAAACCTTAACATGCCTCCACAAAGCTTCCATTAATGTAAAATTGCACATATTAAGTAATACTATAGAAGTTAACATACCTCAAAATTCTTAATAACTGTGTACTAGTACTTTTTAAAGAACATCTAACAAAATCTTGTCTGCCAGCTTATTTTGTAACTGAGACTTTAATGAAAATAGTTCAAATGCATAATTGGAGAAAAGAATCTGAACTTATACTAGTAATATAACTTTCACCCGCCATGAATTTATGTTAGAATGACTTTGCACTATATCAGCATACTTAGTTTTTCTCAAACATACATACATAGTATTTTTCAAACTTAAATTCTAAGAATAAATGCTTTCGGTGGCGGAGCAGAAGCCATGTCCCCATGTCGTGTCCATCCTGCTTCCCACACGAACCTCCTAACCAGATGAATTATTATCCTCCGCTCCATTTCGTTTCACGTTTTCACATTCTTTTTTCATTTCATGTTGATTGTCATTTTATAATATTAATGAACTTTTAAATATTTTTATTATATTTTAATCATTATTGTAAAGTAAGAAAATAAAAAAATATAAATGAGAAAAAAAATCTAAATAATATGAAAAACAAGAAAGATATATCAATAAATTATACAAATTTTAATGTAATCTAAAATCTTAATTATATCTCTTAATTTTTTTTTACTGAAACCTTAAACATAAAACAAAATGAGAGTATATCAATATGGCGTGACATGTGTGGTGCCATCCGATCGAAAAGTCAAATGGGAAATGACAATTCCACTTCCTAACGAAAAAAGACATTTACCATTTAGAGTATGAAAACTTAGTACATAATATCCATTTCAAGATAATATAATAAATACCTCTCCACTGCTTTGATATCGATGTGTAGTAAGTTGTTTTGCAGTATATAAGAACTATTCTAATAATTTTATCTTTAATATCAGTTTGTGAACATGTTTGAATAGCTTTGGTGTGATTGTGTGTATGTATATAAAACCTTTTGCATCATGTAAACGAAGCCATCTTTCTCTAAACATCTTTGCTCATACCATAATTAATCGATTTAGCCTTATATACTCCTTGCATAATGATGAAAAAATAATCATATTGCATAATTGGGTTTCTATTTTTTGATTTGAAATCAATCCTTTTATTACATTACTGGTAAATTTGGACTCTGTAAGTATTTAAAAATAGTTGCTAGATATTAATCAAGGTCTCATAAAAAAAATAAAAATAATGTAGGCACACGTGAATCACATCCTCTTATGTACCAAAATTTCAACTAATAAGAGAGGCTCTGAACAAACTACGAGTCAAACCAAACATTTATGATGGACAACATCATGTTTTTAGGTCAATTATGGGCGACATCTTAAATAAGGTTTGAACTTCTTCACAGCAGACACCATAGAACTGAAGTGATAACTAATCCAAAAATCATAATTAAAGACTTTATTAACTTGCTGGAGCAAAGCATTACTCGCAAGGAAATTTTCTTTTCCCTTAACATGAGTTAATCTCTAAAATAAAATTTTCCATTTTTTTAATTTTTATAATTTAATATTGTGATATATTTTTAATTAATTTATTAATAAATAATTTATCCTTACGCTTAATATAGTTTCATTTATTACAAAAAACTTTACCCTTATCACACTTATAAAAAAATAATTTTAACTGTATTCATTTTTTGTTCAAGATAACATTAAAATTGTATTTTTCAAATAAATAACAAATATACTTAATAGTGTAAAAGTATTTATATTGTCATTTAAGTATGAACTGACATGTATAATAAATTTATTCTATAATAATTGTTTTATAATTATATCAAATATAGGTTTTATTATTTAATGGTGTAAAAAATTTTACACTAATTATTTATGACTATTAAACTCATATTTTTTTTTGTTACATGTATACTTTTTTTAGTACATATATTTTAGTAGTGTTTTACATAAATTGGGGAAAGAATTATCCCTTATCGGTTATCGAAAATCACTGCAATAAAAAAATTAAAATAAATGTTGACAATGAAAGCAACCACGAAGTCAACCTTTTTGACAATGCAATCCTGTTGTGCCACAACCAAAAGGGTACCCAAACCAAACTTGTCGTTTGTAAAAGGAATGCAATAAATTAAAAAAATAATGAAAACGGGGAGAAGGAGAACGCACATGTTAATGATATTTTTCAGTTAAGAAATATATTTTCATAATTCTTATATTAGAAATCGACGTTAAAAGTTAGTATAAATTATTAAATTAAAAATTAATTTTAATTTAGGTATTGTATTTTAAATGTTTTTAGCGTTATCTTTGGCTAAAATTATAATTTCATATTGATAAATCGTACAATAAAAATCAACATTAAATATTAACACCAATTACTAAAGTAAAATTCTAATTTTAATTAGAAAATAATACTAAAATTACTTAATATTTATAACTAAGTTTTGTTATAATTTTAATCGAGAATAATACCCAAAACACTTAGCATGATGACTGGCCTCAAACGCAAATAAGACTTTCAAAATATATTATTTATTATTAAAATAACTTACCAAACAAAAAATAATAATAATTGTTAATGTGAAAATTCTTTTCCCTTAAAACTAGACCAAACAAAAAATAATAATAATTGTTAATGTGAAAATTCTTTTCCCTTAAAACTAGACTTATCATTTTGTTACTTTTTCATAGACACGATTTTGTTTATATTCTTTGGCTTCATTTTCAATATTATTGATTTCAATTAAAATATATTATCTGTCATTAAAACAATTTTAAATGGTAAATTTAGAAAAAAAAAATGTTATGCTCCTATTGACAATGTGAACATTTTTAAGTTATAATTCTAACTAAAGTAATTCTGTAGTGTTTTTCATGTAATTTTTTCTGTCTTCCAACATTTTATTTGTACTTTTTGATAACTCTATATTATATTTTAGAATAAGGAAAAATTTAGTGATCGTGCATTTCAATATTAAAAAAATAGATTTAAGTTCAAATTCAAAAATTTAAAAAGAAATCATATAAATAAAAAAATAATGTATCAATTAACATACTCATTTATATAAAAAAAAATTGAATTTTTTTTTGTCAATGTGTATGTTATTTATAAAAAACAATAATAATATTATATACTAATTATTCTCAACATAAAAATAAGGATAAAATAAGTTTTTATTCTCTATAAAAATTTAATAGCTTATTTTTTTAAAAAAAATATTCATTTTTAGTTTCTTTAATTTTACAAGGTTTAAATCTACTTTTAATTCTTATAGTTTTACGATTATACAATTTTGATGTTTCAAAAAATTTTATTGCATATTTGATCTTTCACACTTTTAAAATGTGTTTAAAAAATTTTGCACACTCTATTGTCAATGTCTAGGTTAATTTTTTTTAAACAAAAATTGTTAACATGATATTATTAATGATGACATAATATTCATATATTGACATGTCAATCCAGTATATATGTTGATATAATACTCATATATTGACAATGCGTTAATATGATATTCATGAACAAAATTTAAAAGAAAGTGAGAGATTAAATGCGTAATAAAAAAAATTTTAAAACTAAAATTGCACACTCATAAAATTATGTAAAAAGTGATTTTTTTTCTTGTTATGTTATTAGTACAAAATATCTATCAAATTTTTCATGTTATTGTTATCATTTTTTTATTCACACACAAAAACTTGAACTCAAACTTTGGTTAAGAGATAAGTTTAGTACCACACATATCAATAACTTGTTAATAACTAAACATGGATTTCAATTATTTTAAAATGTCCATTTTTTTTATTACATTGGATATGAAAGATAAATTTTTTGGTGAGATTGAATAATTTAAGATTGTGCAATTTTGATGCTTTAAAAAAACATTACACATTTGGTCTTTCACACTTTTAAAATTTATTTCAATTTTTTTATACTCTATTATTGATGTTTATTATTAATTTTTTTAAATAAAAATTGTTAACATGAGACTAACAATATGCTAATGTAATATTAATAATTTTTTTTTTTTAAAATAAGGGATCAAATGTGCAAAAAAAATTGAAAGACTAAAATTGTACATTTATAAAATTATGAAAAAAATAAATTTTATTGTTATGTTTTAGTATAAAGTATTTATTAATTATTTTTCTTATTATTATTATCTTGTTTTTTTATTCACACACAAAGTTCGAATTCAAAATCCAATACCACTTAGACCAACAACTTGTTATTGATTAAAAGTGGACTTCAATAATCTTAAAACATTTATTTTTTTATCACTTTAAATATGAAAAATAAAGTTTTTTTGAGAGATAAACTAATTTTTTTAGTTTATGTGTAATAATATATAAACAAATTTATATACTTAATTTAAAAATATTGGATATATGAACCATATTTTAAGAAATTATTTATTAATAATAATATTTTATAATTACGAATTTAACTTTGACTGTTTTTAATTTTAAAAATA
>JAMLFT010001297.1:0-31774 GCA_026544285.1 Pachyrhizus erosus
TATATATATATTCAAATTTTAAACATGTTTCTAACAATTGTTTATTGATTTAAAAAAATGTTGATTATATTTATCATAAATACATATTGTGTGAATTCAAAAAATTCATTCGTAATTATAAACATTTAAAAAATTCAAAAAGTTCACATTTTAAATGAAAATCACTTCTTCCTTTTTTTTAGAGTCCTACATGTTTTACTTAACCCTTCAAGCATTGTTGGAGTAATCTTTTTTTTTCTTCATATCTTTAGTTGTTTTAACTTTTTATTTTTTTAAAATTATTTTAAATTCAATTACAAAATTTATTATTAACATTTATTTAACGTATTTTACTTCTAATTTTTAACAAACTCACAAATTTTATATTTTGTCTTTTACCCATTAATTGTCGGCAAAATTTGAAAGTAAAATTTACTAAAAATAAAAAATAGAATAAAATTTGTTAAAAAAATTTAAAAATTGAGTGTAAAAGATGTGTTCTCAAATAATAAAAGATAAAATTGATAGATTTTTTAAAAATTTAGGATAAAATATGCTAAATTAATTTGTTAGAGATAAATTTTGTAAAAATATAAAAATATTTAAAGTAAAATTTACAATTAAACCTAGTTATTATTTTAGAATTTCAAATTTTAATTAATATTTTTTTCTCAAATATATTGTTATTTATTACTTTCTCAAGCCTTTATTATTAAAAATTATATGTGATAACATTTTAAAATAATATAAAACATATTTTTACGTATCTCAATAAAAAAAATTAATATTTTATTTTTAAGTAGAGTGAGAGTTTCAAAGTCGTTTGGCCTATCTTCCTTTTATTCAAGCTTCAAAAAATTAGTTAGTTATCTTTCAAGATCACAAACTGCCAAAGGCATTGGAGGATAATGAAATTGGTAGATTGCGTAATTTCTTATATATGGTAAATTTTCTTTAAAAAATAAATAATGGAAACTATTGTTTCTAATTATTCACGATTTCAAGTTTTTAAAGGAACAAAAACTAGCACGGTAAAGGTGGGTATATTTTTCTTCTATATATTTTATAGCTATATTTTGAAATTTTGATAAAATAATATGTGATCAATATAACTTTTAGTTAAATCATTTTGGCTAGTGTCCATGGCTCTTTAAAAACCTTCATTCTAGCTAGCAAAACATGTAATTCTTGAAATCTAAGAAATCTCTTGGATCAAATGACCTAATTTATTTCTTCCTGTTTCTAAACATCCTTTGGAACATTCCTTTTCTTTTTTCAGCAGTTGGAAATTTCTATGAGTTTGGGGTATTTCTCATCAATTTTAAAATGAGTAATGCATAATGTTCTATGAGAGCAATGAAATGGTGTTAAGCTCACATTGTCACTGAACACTAGGCAGAAGGTTGGGGCCGGCATTTCCCCTCCAATCCAAACTACTACCTCCGGTACTCCTTATTATAAATTTGATTCATTAATATTAAAAAATTTAATTAATGTAGTTTAAAATATTAAATTTATTTTAAATTTATATTTTTTTAAAACTATCTCTTAAACAAAATTAATAAATATTAATGAATTATATATTTTTTTCTGTCACATCATTTTAGAACTGACTTTAATGAAAAATATTTTGATAAAAAAATAATTAATATAAGAAATATATTAAATTAAATTTTATAAAAAAAATAAATTAGTTTAGATCTTTAATAAGAATTACAGTTAGTATTTTAATTTGTTTGACCAATTATGTTATCATACTCAACAATGAATTTCAATCTATTTCCTTTGTTCTTTAGTTAAAAATGGAACAACATTGAATAACAAGCATTAATAGCAATATAAAACATTACTATTAGGGGTGACAAACAGGTAGTAATTAACAATTTAAGCTGAAGTTGTTTGTATTATATTTCTCTTGTTCCTCTTTCCGTCCAAGGCGCCTCTTTGTCTCATCCATTGGTTTTAAGCCTCTTTTGACTTCACTTTGGCATGGGAAATGTGTGAGTGAAGACTCCACTTGCTTGTAGTTACCTACAACTCTAAAGTATTGGTATTAAACTATGTCTTTAACGTGAAAAACAGGAAAATGTTTGACTCCATGACACATACTTTGACGGGGAGAAGATTTTCTGTGGAGTTTGTATCTAACCTTTTTCTTTTAAATTTTTAACAATGTTAACAAGTGTCTATTTAAGAGAATTTAAGGAATTAAAATTAAAAATTATAAGAAGTATTGTAAAAAAAAAAAAAACACAGAAAAGGTTGCATTGTTTTTTAAAAAATTTCACGAGACATAAAAACAACAAACTTTCTCTATTGTATGTTTGAACTAGGTTAACAATAATTTTTCAAAACAACAAATGATAGTTATGAATGTAAGATTTTATATTTTATCAAAAACTCTTTTGAAAAACACATGATATAAAAAATACAATTAATTTGTTAGATAAAAATGAAAAATAAAATAAAAATAACATTGTGAGCTCTATAGTGATTTGTCTCTACCACTAATACTACATCTAGTTCTTGGTCAACCAATCAAGTTTTATTACATTTTGATCATATTACAAGTTTTTTTTTTTTCAACCCACTTCTCACTCACTTAAGTATTTTTTACAATAGTTTCTCTAAACTATAATTTTAAGTATTTCTTTTTTTAACAAAGTTTCTTTAGGCTTCAACACAATTTCAAGATTTGTGTTTAGGTTAAAGGTACACAACTATAACATCTTATACAGATGAATGTACAATAATACTGAAGTCATTACTCTCAAGATAGACAAAGTATTTGAAAACTTATAAAAAATTAAGAAGTTATACAAAGATTTGAAAGTTTAAATTTTATGCTTGATTACTTTTAAATTTTTCTTTTCAATTCAACCTTTTTTAATCTTCCTCTATTTATAGGACATTGAAGTGAACTAATTATTGTGAAAAGATCACATGTGATTATGAATGAGTATTCATCAATGTTTTTAAGGTAGTATTTAATGTGTTTATCCAATTTATCAAACTAATATGATAAAGAAGTCTATTTATCTTTTATTTTACATCTTATATCTTTTGTCAATAGTCATATTATTTCTAAAGTATTTAAATGTTTTACTATTTTAAAAGAATTAAAAGATTAAAATAAAATAAAAACTTCTATTTTAAAGGATGAATTTGTTATTTAAGTCTAAAATTTATATTAATAAAATAAACCTACACTCAATTTTTTTTATCTATTAAGACATTTGTTTTTAACGTTTGTCGGCACTTGAGTTGGCATAGGTTTGTTTATGGAAAATGTCATCTTACCATCCAGAGAGGCAGAGATCAGAGATGGGTATTCTTCACTTTACGAGTCCGCCATCTCAACCCTTCTGCTATAGCCATCTGGTGACTTTTCCTTGTTTTCTGCGAATTTTGCTTTTGTGCACTTTTGAAAGACGCAACATTAGTGGCTTTGTAGAGAAACATGCATGTTGATGTGAAAGCTAAAATATTTAATACCCAAAATTTAAACCATTAATTATATTAATTTAGAATTATACTTTAATATCACAGATTTGAATACTATTTTTTTGAGTGAAATTATTTTATTAATTAAGTTATTAAACTTCTTGTACATATGTACCAAAAAGACTTCTTTTACATGAAGAATTTTATTTTATTTAGTTTTTATTCATCTATAATATTATTAATTAAATTAAGTTAATTAAATTTAAACTTTGAATTTTAACATACTATTCTATTTTTTAAAAAAAAATAAACTAGATCTAAAGATTATTGTAATCTTAATTGATTTCAATTTGCATTTAATTTTTTTAAATTTGAAAGCTATATTAATTTAATATATAAATTGTGATAATGTGTTATAAATTAAATAGTTCAATTTCATATTTTTCTTTAATTTCAAAAATTTTATATCTTTATTTTATTTATATCTAATAAAAGACAATATTCATCATTAATAGTAAATAATCTATTATATTTTATTATTTTATCATTAAAATGTTACAAATTAAAAGAAGATAAATTTGTATTAAAAAAAAGGAAAGAAAGAGTATAAAAAGGAAGATATATTATCGATTTTGAATTCTTTTCTTTATTTTTATACTCTCAAAGATTATGTTATTAGTATAGATGATTTAGGAGAAGAAGTGACGACACTCATTATTTTACTTTTAAATGAGTTATTTTATGGTGGTGGTGATCTTTTTCAACAAAAGATTTCTATCTAAAACAAAGTTTTAGGATAGTAAACACTTAAGAGAGATTGTGTGAATTTGAGAGCAAAAAACAAGTTTATGATTGAATACGAGGACGTGGATCTTTTGAAGCCAAAATGTTTCATCGATGTAAGTATTTGACAAGAGTTATAGTTATCCTAGAAAGAAGTCAATATTATAAAGCTTTTTGGAAAAAATATTGATTTTCTCACGATGAGAGATAAGTATTTATGAAAGTCATCTAAAATTTTTGGCATAGTGGATATTTGACACAGATTTTTTTATGGTGAAATTTGATTTAATATTAGATGAAGAAAAAGTTGTTTGACCATTGTTTAGTGTTCGTCCATAGATATTGGATTTTATCGCGTCACATGTCTAGATAGATAATACTCTAGTGTTTATACAACTTTTAAGTTTAGAGATAAAATATTATGATGAGAGTGGTTTCTTATAATTGGCAACAATTATTAATAAATTAATCAAGGTGCAAATACATATGGTCAAGGCATCAAAAAGAATGTTAGACATTAAGACTTGTGTCAATACTGATCTAAGAGTTTGTTTGAATAAGTTTATTCATAAGTATTTTTTAGAGAAAAAATAAAATAAATTTTTCTATAAAATTAATTTATATATAAAAGAATTTATAAAAAGAATTTATAACTTCTGTAAAAGATAAATTTTAATTTATGTAAAAACTAATTTTAACTTATAAAAAAATTTATTTATTTATTTATTTATTTATTTTAAGTGTTTCTGAATAAATTTATTTAATTAAATCTTAAATCTACTAGTTATGGGTAGATTTTGGTTTAGAAACAATTGGTTATGTGTAGAGTATGAAGGATTATATTTGCAAAAGTCAATTTCAATGTACCCACACTACTACAAATCTAACTATTCACTCAGCCAATCGTCTCTTTCATTTCAAAATCCACCATTTTCACCAATTCAGGTATTGCCGCTTTCGCTTCTTTCTTGATTGCAATCACCAATTTCGAACCCGTGCCTTTGACTTTGATGGTAAGCAACGACAATGATGTTCCAAAATGGGTAAGGATTGACATCTCTTCCACCATAGATACATATCCAAATTACCTTGAATCACATGATGTTGTCTCTTTGTGGTCTTTAAAGGCATAAACATTCAGACCAGGTGGCACTAACAACAACTCATCACCTATTTCTTTTTTCTCTCTAAGGTAATCCCTAGAAATTAAGGAATCATGGCTATCTGAAAAGACAATATATAATTATTTGAAATAGTACATACAATTTTTTTTAACTATCAGTTTTCTATTATCATATTTAAAAACAAAAATAGTATGCGAAAATTTGAAGTTTTTACAAAGAACATGCATTGATATGAGCTAATCATATTATATATTTGAAGATTTTTATTAAGATTATAGAGTATATACCATAGATTAGAAGTAAAAATAAAATAAGAATCTAGAGAAGCATTTGGTTAAATCTTGCCCGTTCATTCCATTGCTCATGTGTCTTGATATATGATGACATGCCTGATGCATTAAAACTAAACCAATGTAGTGGGCAAACTGTACCCATCACTTACATCATTTTTAGATATCACGAGAGATATAAAGATCCATGAAATATATACGTAACAGAGTCAAGTGAGTAATTTTAAGTATATTATGAGGATTTAAAATATTTACAATAAAAAAAACAACAAGACTTTTATAAATGAAAAGATTTATACAGAATTAATTATATTTTTATCTTCATGTTATAACTAATGTGTAATTTTAGCATTTCAATAATTTTCTATATTTAGCCGCTTAAATTTTTAAATGTCCCAAATAAATCTTTTTTTTTTAATTTTTTACGTAAAACTCCAAATTTTTTATTTTAAGTATTCTAAAGATAAAAAAATTGTTAGAATTTTAAAGATTTAGTGGGACATAAATTTAAGTTTTCAGAGAAGAAAAGTTTATGTCTACTTGGTCAACTCATTTAGATAAAATATCCAAATTTAAATTCTGAGTGTGAAAGTTCAATATTTTATTTTTAGTATAGATCACATATAAATTTTTTAGAAATAATCTCATTCTCAAAATTAGATTGGATCATTATAGATGATAATTTTTTTTAATATCAAATGCAGTTATATATTTATAATTTAAACTTAAGATTACTCCTTAAGTTAAAATCATCTTATATTAATAGATTCATTTGTCCAGTAATTTAATATTTTTTAACGTGTTTTGTCTTTTTATTATTAATATATTCATGTCCTTCTCTCTTAAAATATAAAAAAATATTATTTTTAAATTTTTACTTTTATATAACATGATGTTTTTAGTGATAAAATTAAAGTAAAAAAGAATTTAAAATAAGATTTAAATTTATTTTTGGTCTCTTAAATAATATAATTGTATGATTTTTATTTTTAAAATTATAGTTGAATAATTTTAATATTTCAAATATTATAATTATATAATTTTTATTTTCTAAATTTTAATTATATAAAATGAATCTTTTATATATTACAATTGGATATTTTAGTCTTCTTATTAGTCTTTTATTAAATATTTAATAGATTTAATTGTTATGAAACTAGATGATAAAGTAACAATTAACGTAAACTTAATATATATGAAATAGTTTAACTACTCACCAACAATATTATTAAATGATGTTATCATATTTGTTAAACAATATATCTATAAGTTAATATGATATTAATAAAATTTATTAAATATTTAATAAAAAAATTATAAAACAAAATTTTGTGTAATTAAAATTTAAAAAATTATAATTACAAAATCATGATACATGACCAATCTAAAGTATAATTAAACTAAAATGAAAGAGGTGATTGATGAAGGCATATCCAAACACAATATTTATGATTGAGTAGAGTGCAAAATTTGACATAAATATCACATTTTGGTCGCCTGTGAAAGGATCATTTTACATGCCAAGACAGACAGGACTAAATTTGTAGCACCCCAACCGCCAAACATTCTGCTTAATCCTAGTAGCAGTGTATGCTAATAACATGTGTGCATCCACTGTGCCACAGTAGTACTAGCCAATGAGTCTTTGACCGAGAAGAAAAAGTAAAGAAAACTGCAAATAAATGAAGCCAGGAAAGCAAAAGATGAGACAAGGATTTTGCTAGCCAGGGTGATAAGATGAAACACTCCCAGTCCATCATAATCCAAAAAGAAACTGTTTTATTCTTTACTCTTGCACCTTTTACAAAGCCCTCTACATAGTAAAAACAAAGTTAATATTCAATAGGACTGCAACATTCAGCTCGAGGCCAATGCTAGCTAGGAAATAACTTTTGTACAAAATGACATGTACTGCGCTACAATTCTAGTTCTTATTGTTACTATAAATTACAGCAACCTCTTCTATAATGTTAAGTGTCCTTCAAATAATACTCATACAATGTACCCAGTTCATAACCATTTTCTAACACGCAGCCTAATTTCTGATTTAGAATTTGCCAATTTGTTACTGCTTCTATTACCGTGTCTATGTGAGCCTATGAAAGTGGTCCACCCCTTGGCACAAATCTTTTTTTGAGTACAAACCAAAAAGCAAGAAAAGTGGGAAAAGTGGTCACAGGAATTGGGGCGGGTATCTCTTTTGAAAACATAGCAGAAAAAACCAGTAAGAAACCCACGTTTCTATTTAACAGCCTAACCGTCCCACTAAAGTCTCTCAAGCCTCAGCCCTCACACCCCCAACCCAATATGTACTTCACTTCTGGTTTTATCTTCTCTGAAGACTAATAAAACCTTCACCAAATCAAGAGTTCCAAACACCAAAACAACAAGAGCAAGTTATGAAGTGGGGTGGAAAAAAACCTTCTTCTTCTTCTAAGCCTTCTTTCATATCTCATGTATCACCGTTTTCATGGCTTTCCAAGTTCAAACAGATGAGAATCAACACAGAGCCAAAACCAGGCACGCTGAAGCAGAATGCAAAGCAGAATTCAACTCTATCTGAGAGTTCACCCCATTATGCTTGTGGGAATAGAGGGAGGTTTTATGGAAGGGATGATGAGTCTTTCTGGAGACTCTCATTTGGTGAAGAGGGTAATGAGCATAGGAAAAGTGATGATATTCTGAATCCATCGGTGTACAATTTGGATTCTCAGCATGTTATTCCATCCTCAAATTTCCCCAAGGGACTGAATAATGCTAAAAGACAAGGTAGAAAAGAAGGAACTCAGAAGTTGAAGCAGAAGGATACTGGAGCCAGAGAAGAAACAAAATTGCTGAATGAAGCAGCTAAGAGTGTAAAGGAACTTGAATCCTTAAGGAGGAGATATGAGAGGAAAGCACAAAGAGTTTTGCAAGAGCAGCTCTTGAAATTGGAAAAAGCAGAAGAAGCGGAATTTGCATCAAGTCCATTCATAAAAAATGATGTGCTGCAATTTGAGTCACCAAGAACAATTTGCACACCAAGAAAGCATTTGTTTCAAGATTCAAAGAGTTCTGGCCTTGGAAGTCTAAGAGAAGCTCGTGTGTGTAGTCCCCAGTTGGGCTCTGAGTGGCATAATTTGAAACACACTGAGGGGTTGAAATTGAAAGCAAAGAGTAACCAACAAAGTCAATCACTCCATGTGAGCAGAGAAAACCAGAGGAGGAAACCAAAGCTCAATACCAAGGTTAGAGTATATTCTCCAAGGATGGGTTCCAAGGTTGAAGTCCGCAAACTAAAGGCCATAGAAGAGAAGAAGAAAGCAAAACTGAAGATGAAGAAAGAAGAGGAAATTGTGGAGGAAACAGAAGAAGGGTTAGATAGCTTTGCTGTGGTGAAATGTTCTTTGGATCCACAGAAAGATTTCAGAGATTCAATGATTGAGATGATCACAGAGAAACAGATCAGCGAGCCAGAAGAAATGGAGGATCTGTTAGCATGTTATCTGACTTTGAATTCCAATGAGTACCATGATCTTATCATCCAAGAGTTCAAGCAGGTGTGGTTGTGCATGAGCCAAGCCAGTTCGGGTATTCAATCAGACAAGCAATGTTGCTGTTGTGATTAACAACATAATGTTTAGCTTGTAGGACAACATTGGAAAAATTGTAAATAGTTACTCTTGTTCTAGTTAGGCCTTATTAACTTCACTTGAATTTCTCTATTCTCTTCGCATCTTTTGTATAAAATTCAAGAGAAGTTGCATCCAGATCTCAACAAACTTCATACTTTATAATAATAATAACTATTAGTAAGAGTTCTTTGTGCATGTAAATCTATACAATACTAAGTTTACACTCAAATCATGATTTTTTTTCTTGAAGTTAGGATGCTTGTAAGCTTGTAGCAATATCTTCATTCTTTAGCATTATTTAGTTTATTTTTAAGGTAGGCTACGGGAAGAAGTCTGAAGCACTGATGAGAGGTGAATCTTATTGAGGAAATAAGGATCCTAAAATTCCAAATGGTAAAAATTTCCAAAAATAGAGAATGAACATATACACATAAGACATTGCTGCTTTGCACATCAGCATGGTCTTACATATGCACATCAGTATAATACCCATAAGACATTGCCCATGCCGGTGGAAGAACCGTGTTTGGTTAATTTATGAGAAATGAAAGAAAGGGAAAGGAGACTATTCTTCAATCCTCGTGGTCAGTATTAGACACCATCAGCTACCTTTAGCATGCATCTTATTGTGGCAATACAAATAAAATATCAGAAGAAACTGGCAATACATATAAAATATAATGAGCATCTGACAAATACTAATATTCTATTATGCTTAATGATTTATGTGCATCATTGACTATATATGGCTTTAGGAATAGTTAGGTTTAAATTTATAACTTAGTTAAAAATTAACTTACAATATATTAAATTAAAATGCTATGCTTACAAGTTAATGAGTTGAATATGCTAAAGTTGAAGCTAGGATTCTTTAACAAATGAACTCGCACTTGTGATTCATTCAATTTTTCTTTTCCTTTTTTCTTTATAGACTAAACAAGTAGATTCATAAGCAAATTTCACTCATTGTATACCCTACACAAAACATATCTAGACCATTCGATTTAAGGTCACATGGTTGAGTAGGACCCGAGTAAGAATCTCTTCTTCCTTCCCCCTCTTTCATTGTGATATGTAGTCTTAAACTGCCTTCTTAAATAAATTAGCTTGGCTCCCTTTGAAGACATCCGACACACTTCATTGAAGCCTCTATGACATTTCAAACAACATATCTTAGTGGCTGACTCATTGTTCATGAAGTTTCAGCTTGTTGCATTGATGAAAATGTCATATAAGAAAAATGTTAGTTTCACTAATAAAGCTTCGTATAAATTCTCAAACTTCCATAAGTGGCAGCCAATGTGTTGGGAGGCATTAGGTGAGGCCATCAAATGGAGTCATCGAGTGAGTGAAAAAATTTAAGAGATTGTGAGATATCTTTATCACGAAGGTACCACATTTCTGATGATATATGTTAGGGATAAATAAATGATACAACCTAGCTACAATGCAAATACTATACATGTCTATTATTGTAATCTGCATCTACAATATGGGGAAATTATTAAGAGATCCAAGTGTATCCCAATACATATAATTTGATGACTGTACCTAAAACCTGTATCCAATTCTCTTACGTATGCAAGACCCATAACCTAATAACTTTTGAGTGAGGCATTAATGCTACATCTACACAATACCAAATTAGTTAATAACAACAATAGGTCCCAAGTTATATATAAGATCAAAGCAATTCGTAAAGTCAACTTGGTGGTTACTTGGGATACCTATAAAAAAGCACAAGCAATAAAGTTAACCTACTTGCTAGGGGATCATAAATTGGTCATTCCACTTTAATCATGCAGCAGGTAGGTTTTACATTATCATATTAATATTATCATTTATCATTTTGGCATCGATCATTCTATAGATGCATCTTCATATAGATAACTGAACACAAACAGAACTAGCTAGATGTAGAATTCAATAGATTTTAAACTAATAAATTAACAAAGCATTATAGCTTTCTCTTGTAACATTGGTTTCATGAATATTGGATACTCATAGCCTTGACTAGCCATCCTAAAAGGAAGTTTTTCTTGGGATAAAGACATAAAATTCATTTAGGACTATGGTTAGACTGCGGAAAAGGATAGAATCAAATGATACCAAGTTCAATTATTTGGATTGTTAAAAAGAAGATGAAATACATTCCCTTTTCCTTCCCTCCAATTCAGATATCGATGATACTCGAATCATCTATTTCATTATAGAATATTCAAATAATAAAATAGTAAATTTATTTTATTTCACTGCATTTTTCTTGTACCGTATTCCATTCTGGTCTAAATTTATCATCATATACCCAAACTTATAAACTTTAATTTTATTGTCCATTGTCTTTTGACGTGAGGAAATAAAGTTGTGTCTAGCTATACTTAAATTTTAGTAGGCTATCCTTAAATTGAATCAACGATTACATCCTTACCAATTCATTTAAAATAAACTAAATACCCTTAAAGTGAATTTATTTATAAAGTAAATAAATATTTATTTATTCTCAAATTTTCATAGGCTAAAATCACAATTTATTTTAAATTAATTCAGTTATAGATACATCTTTATTAATTGACTTTACTAACAAAAAAAATAAAAATACCGCTCTCTAGGGGAATATGTTCAACACACTAACGTGATTTTCCACAAACAAATCATTAACTAACAAATACTCCTTTTATTTTTTTTTCAAAATATTAATTTTTTAATTTTTTAAATTATTCTTTTAACAGTATTCCTAAATATAATTAAGAATATCAATTAATATTTACATTAAAAAATATCAATCATAAAATGTATTTATTACTGGTAAAAAGTGAATTAATTTATGATAAAATAGTTGAATAATTAAAAATATTTTTATCAAATTTTATATCAATTAAATATTTTTTAATTAGTATATTATAATTTTAAAAAATTATTTTTTTGAAATAGAAAAGTGCAAGTAAGGGGAAGCTAGTTTCAAAATATAATATTATATTTTAAATATTACATTTTTAAAAATATTATGTTTTAAAAAAAATAAAAGTAAAAGAAAAAATATAAAGGAATGGAGTAAAGACATGTATTATTGTATGCTAACTTCAATTTTCATGAAAATATAAGATACATATATTTTATTACGAGAGAAAAATGTAAGACATGAATATTTTATATTTTTAATAATCAACGATACTTAAGAATATGTTTTCAAAATTGTATCTGACATAAGAATATGATATGTTCACATTCAATTGATTAGAAAATAATTCTTGTACATCTCTCCTTCCTCTCCTTTTCTTTTTCTTTCACGTTTTTCTCTCTCTTTCTTTCACATTTTACTATTAAAAAAAATGAAAGTTTATATATTATAAAAATTAAATTACTTTATCTAAACCAGAAGTTTGATACATGAGAATATTGACTAACTTTTTTTAAATGAAATATTTTGAAAATAAAACAATAATTAAACTCCCATATATCTTAAATTCTTTAAAATTTTAAAATCATTTGTCCAAACACTACTTTAAATATTTTGATGGAATATTAACAAATGATATATTTTTAAAAAAGAAAATCATCTAGAGACAAATTAAAATGTCCTACTACAAGGAAGGGGAAGGATTTGTTGATTAACCAGACATAGCAAACAAAATAATTATGGTTCAGTGTCACAAGAGGAATTTTAAATTAATTAATTATATTGAGGTAATGTCATTGGCAATAAGCCGAATAGAACAAGTGGGTCGCATGGCAGTATTCCCTGTAGGTTTCAGTCTTTATAAAGGATCAGTGAAAACTGTGAACCCACTAGTGAAATATTGTAATTAATAGTATTAGCATATAAAAAGTTTTGGTTTTAATTTTCATCCTTCATCCTTGTTATATGTAGGAACCCACTATGTATGGAAGCAAGTGTAACTGGTAACTACATGAAATTGTGAGGAACAGATAAATCATTACTGACAGTTGAAAAAAAAAAAATTATTGTGGATCTAGACTTTTAGCTGATGATCATTCACTATATCTAAGCACAAGAATTAAGAGCTCTTGCTTTTTATCTAATCCTAGATAGCTGCAGTTGTTCTGTCTCTCATGATAAGAAAATCTTTACTGTGCCATATGCCCACTGCTGCAATCAGTTGATGAATAACTTTAACCTTCGATGATGTAAATCTAAAAAAGCAAAAAGGAGGGAGGGAGAGAAACTACCATTACCAAGAACACTGCTCAGTCATTTGAATGATTTGAGTTAACTAAATTTTAGTGCATGTCGAATTTTTGTTCCTCTATTTTTATTCTTATTTTAAGTGTTTCATTTGTTTTTTATTTATATAATTAATTTTTATTTTTATTGTCTATTTTTAGTTAGGAGTGTTTGCAGTACAATTTGATTTAATTTTTTTAAAAAATCATTCAAATCAAATATAAAATTAACATGTAATTTATTGGATTTTTTTTAATTTATTAATATAATGTTATATTTAATAATTAACTTTATATAACTATTATGTTATACTAATCTAAAAAATAAAATTTTCTTTAATTTTCTCTATATAAAATATTATAGCTGAAAACAATATTTTTTATACAAACTATTTAACATTATTCCTGAAATTTATGTTCTTGTTGTAATCTTTCTTAGCCTAGTCATATATCTTATGGCCTTGCTTTTCATTTTAATAATATTAATTTGTTTTACCTTTTTAACAATGTTAACATGTTCTTTTTGTACATAAAAATAAATTATGCATTTTAATTATACAAAGCATTATAAATTAATTTAATATTTATTATTAATAAAACATAAACATTAAATATTACAACTTTTATGAAAAAAATTAAATTATAAATCATATTTTATGACTATTAAAAATTTAAAATAATGAATAATTTGATTTGAATTAGTTAGATTTGATAACATGATCTAAAATTTGCATTGAACCAATATGTTATACAACCCAAAAAGATTAAAAAAATCAATTTTCATCTATTGTAATTTTTTAAATCAGTTTGTGAGTTTTTTCAATTGATTTAAATTTGAACATCTTTAGTTTTCTTCTCTCTGAACGACTAATTATGAGTTGTAAAAATAAACAAAAGATTAAAGATAAAAATATATTAAAGAAAATAAGTGTGAGTTTGATTTGTGAATGAAAAAGTGCAAATCCGCGTTCAACGAAGAAAGACACAAAAGCTTCTCATTTTAATAATTTAAAAAGTTAAAATCCTCGTTATTAGCGCCATAAACAGGTTTTCGAACATACTATAAAATCTAAAATTTTACAGAGATTAAAAATTTATTTAACCTAAATGAATTTTATAATGACATAAGGGACTGTTCAGTATGATAAAATATTTTTTAATTTTATTTTTTATTTTTGTTTTTAATTACAAAATATTATTTTATTTCTTATTTTGAAGATTTTTTTTTATAAGAAACGGTAAAAACAATAAAAACTTATGTTCATTATTTTTTATATAAATATTAAAACATAGAAAACAAAATAACATTTTTAACTAAAACTAAAACACAGAACATACAAAATATTTTCCTCCTAAGTCATAGATTATTTTATCCTTTTTATTTCGGCGGCAAGCTACAACTGTTTATAGCCGCTAAAAGGTACCCTGCAGAATACTTGTATTACTAATTATAACAATAAGAAGAAAAATAGTAGATGTTCACCTTTTTAAGGTGAATTGAGATTAAAATAAAAATGGTATATATTTATAGTAACCCTTATAAGAAAAATAATGCAGAATACTTTTTATTAACTTTTTAAGTAAAAGACGTAATAATTTACAAAAATACACACGGGGAACTAGACATAAAAAAAAAAGCTTTAAAATAATTATTATATATTAAATTCAAATTAATTTTAGTTTCAATTTAAAGCTTTTTTTTTTCTTACATTATATAATAATGCAACGGCATATTGTCAAAACATCGAGACTCCTTAAGTAGTTGTCATGATAACTCAACCAGTTTAATAACGGTTTGACAATTCATAAATTGATGCTAGTGAAAGATCTTTAATACCAAGTAGATGGAAATTAAATGCAAATTTTAGAAAGATTTAAGTTGTGATTTACAAAGAAAAGTTTTACAAAATCATAAATGTTTTCAAACGAAAAAAAGAAAACTTGCAAGATAGAAAAGAAAAACATTTGGAAGTTACCAACCTAAAAATAATAGATACAAGTCCAAGCCACATTTCTGTATTTCCTTTCAAGAGCAATTGCATTGGGCAAACAATGGAATTCCTCAACACTCCAGTGTAAAATCAAACGAGTTCAATTCTCAGTTTAAAAAATGATCATCCCCTTTGCATGACTGGAACCAAGGGGGCAAATAAAAGACAAATCCTCAGATTATCTCCACAGGAGAAAGGAAAAAAAAAGACATATCAAATCAATCCGTAGCATTTCATGTGCCTCTTGCTCGTTAATTATATTGAACATGAAGCAGTCCAATCAAATGAAGAATTACATAGTATATTAAACAGTAACATAAATTATGGATTTAATTTGAATGCGCCATCAAAGTAAAATATAGTCTTACACCACCCTTCAATAATTTGTTGTCACGACATATAATTAGTTTGACCCCTCATGTAGGCATTTAATTCATGATATGACTACTCATCTCAAATGAAATTATAACACTTTATTATACAAAGAGTACATCAAAATAAGACTTGCATTGTTCAGTTAAACAGCCAATTAAATTTAGAGGTTTGAAGTGACATTTAGAAGAGCTTATACAACACAACTTACGTGGACTTAAAAATGGCTTATGAGCTTTTCATAATTTTTTCTTAGTTTATTTCCATGTTTCACAAAAAAAATTATAAAAATAATCTCTTTTTACGTAAAGCAATCCCTTTTTAACTTATTCAATAAGCTTCACAGTCAAAGTTATATATGAGTTCTCATGGCTCTCATTAAATTTATATATGAGTTCTCATGGCTCTCATTAAATTTATAAATGAGTTCTTATGGCACATATTAAATAATTTATTATGCAAACTTAAATTTTATGAGCCATTTGGTTTTAGCCCTTTTTAATAAAAAATACTTTCAACAGTTTTTAACGTGTTTATTTAAATTCAAATAAGCTTACAAATAATTTTTTTTTTTTTTTTTACAAAAGTAAACTCCTTTTAACTTATCAATAAGCTCCTCAATCAAACTCACAAATACATCATCATGCAATAAACTTCAGTCAAACTTACAACAGAGAATCGAAGCCCTTCGGCTTGCAACATACCATTTCACGAGATATTGCATGGAACAAATTGAAGTCATAAAGCATTTTTATCTTAGCTGGTTTCTGCTAGGATTTCCACTTGATTAGTAAAAAGTCAAACATGGTGGATTTTTCTCTTCTTTTTTTTTTCAGAGAAAAGCTTTACCAAGCTAGGAATTTGATCATTTAGCAACAAAATATAATGCAGTATGCATCGACTTTCTATTCTTTGCTTCAGCAATAGATATAATGTGGCTTAATTGCATATGCATAGACAAGATGCTCTTAATGAATTTCAACAAAATAGTATGACACATCTCATAATGTGTTCACTACTCAGTAACAACAGAAAGATTAAGTAGTCCACAAACTCTCACGCAATCAAACATATTTATTGAAGGACTGTTAGTGTAACTTTTCCACTCAACTGAAAACATCAAACTGGGCCCTGTTAAACTGTTACTGATGGCCACCTTCCTTGTCCTCAATAAATCTTTTACCATTCAACAATATATGCCATATATGAGTGACAACTTATGGTTTGATCAAATATTTAGTTTTCATTTCTTATTTTTATAAATAATTACAAAAATACTACTTTGTTATCACTTCATTTCCTACTGTCAAAGATTTGTATAAGAAATGGCGAAAACAATTGTTTTCAACATCATTTTTGTACAAATCTTTGAAAACAAGAAACGAAATGACAAGGAATGATTTTTGTAATTATTTTTTAAAACAACAAATAAAAACAAAAAAAGTTTTCTCAAACCAAAGAAATCCTAAATAATACTAAGTTCTAACGTGTAATCTTAGTTAGCCAAATCAAGCTCCAAATGGCCACAGGTAACTGGACTGGCATAATTATTTGCTGGGAGTGATTTTATTAATTATACTATAACTAAGCTTAAATATAACATAATACTTGATAGTAGTATATCTGCCAGAGAAGCCCCCTTTCTGATATTAAAAATATTGTCGGAAGTGGGGGCAACTCTCCTCTTACAAACCGGTTTTGTAAGTAAGATTAAGTTAGGTCTATGACCCACATTTCTAATATAGTATCAGAGTCTATCCTAACGATTTGTTATTTGACCTATTGGATCACCCGCTATTAGGCTGCTATTGGATCACCTATGAATATTCAGTCTGTCTTATAAACTTCATGTTATAAATATCTAGTCCTCAACATGAGTAAGGTGTGTTTGAGATCTCACATCGACTAGTCATATTTTCCAATATATTGAATGCATTATGCCATTAATTCCATTTGCTTTGCAACAACTTCAATTACCTAACTAGCTACTTCAAACTTGAAATTCTGATTTTTACCGCATGCAAACAAGTTTCTTTCAGCAGTCTCCATCTAAGTTCTTGAAAACTACAATTCAGTAATAATTACCTTGCAGCCTTCCAACATGACTTCAACGCCCAAGTAAAATGATATGTATTATAAAGTATAAGTATATACTAGAAGTTAATTTTGCATCATAGGTTCACTTCAATGGGTAATTTAACTTTACCCTTCTAGAATTTCTTCCCATGAACCTTGTACTCCTCTCGAGACTCACACACTTTGCACAATTTTTGGCTACTAGAATAATATGGTAAATCCCTATGAAAAATTATTCAGTGATGAAAAGTGAGGTAGAAGAACTACATTGCATTTCCGAAATGGTAAATCCAGGTTTCTACTGCAGGTAGTCTCTCTAAATGCAAGGCTATCAATAAATTCATGAAAAGTGAAGACAACAGTCTATTCCATTCCAGGGCAGTAACACATTCTCTAAAATACTATTGGTGTTCCTAGTTTAAAATTGTGGATAACATTGTTGTGGTTGTGGAATGGAATAGACTGTTGTTTTCACTTTTCATGAAATAGACTGTTGTGGAATACAGAATGTCTTACTGCCAATGGATGGCAACAGAGAGTATCATGGGAAGTAACATCTTACTTTCCATTGGCAGTGAGACATTCTCTATTCCATTCCAGGGCATTAAGCATTCTCTATTCCAAGCCAAATGCCAATGGATGGCAACAGAGGGTATCAGTAGGCAGCTTCTGTCATATGGGACAAGTAACATCAGGAAGGGATCAAAGGAAAAAAAAATGTAGACTGGAGATAACCCTACCAAATTTCTAAATTGAGGTCATGACCACACATTCATGGTAGCAGTTGCAGTGAAGTGTGCAGTACAGAAGCTGCATGATGTGGTCCATAATTTAAAAGCTTGAACCAAATGACAGTTCTGAACAGGCATAATAGAACTCGAAGGGACAAAATAGCAGCATACTTAACTAATGAATCAATGAAGGATGCAGCACTCATACCACCCAAAATATGGAATATGTATCTATATTAGAGAAAATCAGAAAAACGTGCATACCTATATTTATTACATGTGATTGTAGAACAGTACAAGCAAGAAGAATTATCAATTGCTACTAAGTTTTCTCTGCTTGACCAACATGCCCCATCTGTTCTGGAAGATTATTTGCACTCCGTTTATTCCACCAAAATTTGCTAAGGTCGCTGGGTTTTCCTTCATTCTTTCTGCCATCATAATCCTTTCTTTCTGACTGCACTTCCTGTGTTTCTGATGCTCCAGGATCCTCCGTCAAGAACTGTTCCCAGAATACATCATTAACACCAGTTGCTGCAACAGTGGTTACCACAGGTTGTTCTTTTGATGCAACAGGGTCAGGAACAGCAGCTGTAGTTGGCTCAGAGTTCATGTCAATTCCGGATGACTTAGGCCGTACTTCAACATCTAATTGCACACAAGATATAGATGGACTATCAGCACAACTTGTAGATTCATCAAAATCCATGTTTGACTGAATTTGATCGAAGGTGTCACCAATATCATGTACAATAGCCTCCCAAAACGCCATGGATGATTCAAGCTGATCCAGTCGCTCCATGTTTAATGTCAAGACAGTGGTACTCTCTGCACTTGGCAATGTTTGGGAAGTTTCAATAGCATCTTCAATGCTAGCTTCATCATAAAAGTGACCACTTCTTGGCAACCTTCGTTTTCTATCCATGGTTTCTGTCAGAGGCAAGATATTTACAGAAATCACAGGTTTCTGCAATATGTGAGAAACAGAAGAAACCATCCTTTGTTGATTCTGCTCCAAGTTTTCTAACCGATCTTTTGAGCAATGTATTTGTATCTCATATGTCTGCCACTCATGCTGATATTTCTGTAATTCCACAAGAAGTCGCTCTTTATCATGTTTAAGCTTCTCTATTTCATCAGTAAAACTCTGCCTTTCTGACTCTGCTAGTGGGCCCTGTGCTTGGAGATTCTGCAAAGAATGGCTATGAACTGGCTTCCGTCTATGGATATTCTTCATAAGATGAGGTTGTCCTCTTACAAAACCATCATTGAAAAATTCCCATTGTTCTGGGTCAATCTTTCTAAATCCCTGCTCAAATAAAGAGGCTACCACTCAGTATAAGTAACCAAAACCAAAAGCAGAATGGGACAACACAAAACAAGTAGTATTTGCATCAACAACAGCAAGATCAAATTTGCTTACATATGTGTTCAGCTGCCTGATGAAACTTGAGAAGTTGTTGTGCTTAAAGAATCTAGGCAGCAAATCCCTGGCAAATTCTGGGGGATTCCATACAACGAAACTTTTGCTAGTGGCACTCCACGAAACAACCGAATCCGTGGAAGGATCATCCACCATCTCATAAGTCTTTGCCAGGAAAGGGGGCAGGGAACTTGAACTACCCTGTGCATCATCCATCACTCAAACCAAACCTCAATCGACCCTACTCACAAATCTCAACCTCCCCAATTCAAAACCCAAACACCAATCAATTCCAAACTTTCAAAAGAAGTACACCGTTAATCCCCATAGGGACATTCCATAGAACATCCGACAAAAAAATAAACTTTTTCCTTTCCAAATCTGACCTAGACAAAACCCAAAAAAGAAAATTTCCCACTTACAGCAAAATTAATAATATCCAAAAACTTCAAAACCCCATTTGCCTAATAAGAACAAACCATAACCCATGAAATCAACAAATCACAAGGCAGAAAAAGTTTTCAGCTCTCTCCTCGGTTACTCCAAATAACCAAACAAGCAACTTTATTCTCAAACAAATCTTAGAGAATCATGGGTTGAATTTCCCTAAAAATGTTAACGTAGTCTTCTTTCCCTGGATGGTAAAAATTGGAGAAGCTTGTACGTAAAGCAACAATAATTAAATTTAAAAAATAGCAGTTACGTATATTGAAGCTTTGCACCTGAAAAGGGGGAGGGAGAGAAAGCTGATAAATCGCAGAGAAGAAAAAGATGGTCTCTTTCGGTTCCTCGGTGATTCCAAATTTCCAATTGTTGGGATCCTTTCTTCAATTTTCCAGTTTTGCTTTTGGGGTTGAACGGAGGGTCAACGCATGGTTCATTTGGAAAGGAGGGGTTGGCACCATAGGATTAAAAATGAAAATAAAAGTAAAGAAAATAAGAAATGCTATTGGTCATGTAATAAAAAAATTAAATGAATAATAACTGAAAATGTTATAGTTGAACACAAAAAAGCAAATTTAAATACTATACTACGAGAATTAGAATTTCTTTTGACAGAGACTATGAGAATTAGAATTAATAATGTTAACTTTTTACATTATTTTGTGGTATTGAGTATTAAATAAGTGAGACATTAATAAACTGGAAAAAAAACTTATAGATACTTTTAGCATTATTATTTAATCAAAATTAAAGTTTTAGTTCAATAACTAATATTGTTATTTAATCTTGATCATTAATGTATATGTTATTGAAGTTAAATTATAATTTTAATAATGAAGTGCAGTAAAAGATGTGTTATATCTAAATGTTTTGTTCTATTAAACTTTGTAATTAATTTATGTGAAAGGGATAAATATAAAAGTTTCAAACATGAGAATGGTCATTCCTTAGGGGAGTTTGAAAATGTTCTACAATTAAAACTGAATTTTTTTAAATAATCGCCTTACAATTAAAATTAAGACTATAGAAATTTAATATATACAAAATTTAATAAAGACTTTTTATTACATACATCATTTAATAATGTAGAGACTTAAATTTTATTATTTACAAAAATTAATCATTTGACAAACGTTTTCTGTCTTATTAGTAAAATATGTAAATGATTTATTTATTGTGTAATTATTTTTAAATTAAATTTTAGTTAATGTGGAGGATAAATAAATATAGTTATTGAAATCCTAAAATAGAGCTAATAAAATTATCATTTGAAATAATAAATAAAAATATTAAAATTCAACAAATTGAGAATAGTCAATACACTTTTTTATTTAAATCTACTGAAACGTAAAGTAAAAATAAAATAGGATTTTTTTTTTAATTTCATTGAGCTGTATAGGATTTCTTTATTACCTTTTAAGAAAAGTATAGCCTTTTAAAGCCATGGCATTAGATGCAAGATTTCTGTAATGCTTCCCAAATTAGATGATAAATTATTATTCGTCCTTGTAATATGATATGTAATTTATTATCTTTAATTTCTCTTACAATAACTTGAGTGTGTGTAAAAGGGCTTTAATCATCTATGTATTGACCGAAGGAAAGTCTTATGACAATTTATAAATCATCACTAAAAGCAATAAAAAAAGAAGCATAACTTTGAATCTTTGATCAAGCGTCCAACACAATGGTCTCTGGCTCACCAAAAGGACGTGTACTTGGCTCACCAAATGCTGCTCCCTACTATTATGACATCATTCATATAAATGAGCTTAAGAAGGCTTATGGAAAGGTTCGCAGCAATTGATACTATCCAAATGTGGAAGCAAAATATTGGCATAGCACATGTAGCTGCTAATAAGACACAAAATAAAGGCCAATTTTCCTTCACCCTACTCCCTAGATGGAAGATGTATATAATCATATTTTAGTGTGAATAAAAAAAAGAGTCTCTGGACCATTCAAAGAAAAATTAAAGGTAGGTTCTGGACTACAAATAGTAAAGAAAATGGTGTGTCAAATGGGTTTGCTTAAAATCTACACTCCAAATAAGAGCATTGACTATAAGCAAAAATAGTTTCTCCCAACCCGTCTCTATCTTGTCGTTAACTGCTTTTATTTTATTTATTAATCGATTGTTACTTTGCTTGAGGTGGTTAACTTTGGGAGACGATGATGTAAGAATTAACTGGATCTATACTACCCTAATGGAGATGTCCATTCTAACAAATCAGTAGCACGGACTAAAACCACGTCCATGAAGCACTCAATCACCAAAATATAAGTGAGATAACGTGTTCAAGCACGCAAAAGCTGGAAGAGTAATGGTTGCTAATTGTTCGTTTTAGACTTTTACTCATAGCTGATAGTTACCGACTGACCAAAAAATGGTTGTTATTGAGGATGAAAACCTTCGGTAATTAAATATTTTTTTGTGGACACTCAAGATGCATATCCTTAAATGGATTTTGTGAAAAAAAAAAAGGAAGATTGTAACAAACAATAACTTTAAATGGATGTTAGCACTCAACACATTAGCATTTGACTTGACACTCGAGGATATATTTATTAGCTTTACAAAAAGAAATATAATGTCTTGAACAAGGTTCACATGTAATTTCAAACAATGTCTTGAACAAAATTACTTCCAAAGAGGAATATTTGTAGGGGGGGAAATTGTAAAGGAAGATACATATGATGCACATGGATGGGTTGGTAGCGTAGTCTCAGGAGGTGACACGGATTGTATGATGTGGCAAAATTATATATAGTGGTAGAAAAAGAGATGAGGTGACACCGGATGAGTCTGTGACTCAGTAAATATATTTATTATAAATAGATAAATAGGCATGAATATATATGATTGAAAGAAATTTATCCTAGTCCTCAAACTGCCCTTCTTTCCATTCAGTAGGTGCTATGAAAAACTCCTGGAGTCAACAAGCATCTTATCCTTATTTAATAGCAGTGAACATTAATTTACAATGATATATGGGAAATAAAAAATCTTTCGCCCATGTGATATCTGTCTCTCAAATGCTCAGGGTATGTTAGATTAGATCTGATTGGTGCAGAAAACGAACTAAATTAAAAACTTTTAACTCTATTTTACTTTAACATAAAATAGGTATCTCAATCGCCGAAAAAGACTTGAGAAAATGGAAAACAGATGACATCCGAGTCAACAAAATCCAGATGGGAGAAAGAAACTGTCAGTCAACAATAAATTAACAGGTTCAAATACTAATAAGCATTTTTAGACGTTACATTATTAACATCCACAAGAGAAGTTGAACTTATTTGATAACATGATTTAGAATTTTCAATTGCAGTGTTAGGCCAGGTGATACCAGTTTAAATGAGCAACATTCAACTCCCTGTCATACTGTCTAAGTTCCACATTAAAGTCGGTTCCAACTTCAAAAGTATTAAAAATCTTATGACATAATGGAATATGAAAATTGTACGGAGGAGAATGATAACAAAGAAAGAAAGGGTAGAGTAACAATCATTCTTAAAATAGAAGATAGAAAAATTTGCTCAAAGAATTGGACTTCATATACAAGCATAAGTACTTAAATATGCACGTGTGTGTCTCAGTCCATATATCTAATGACAATTTTTATATAAATAAGTATATATATAAAAGATGATATCATTTTTTATTATCACCTAAATTTATATATATATATATAACTTCCATCACCAATTTTCATGACCTATGTGGGAGTAATATACAGCCAATCCAATTCAAATATGCATTGTAGTTCATGTAAACAAAATAGTCATAACCGATCCTACATACTAGTATATAGGCAGACTAAGAAATAGTATGTTGAAAAAATAGAGATAATCTGCAAAGTATTCACAACAACAATTTGATCAGTTCTAAACTATTCACATAAAAAACAAAAAGGTTTTCAGTATTATAAATTATCACAAATTGCATAGTACCATTACTTTATCTGCACGTATGACAAGCAGAACAGACACCGTCACGAGCTACATCAGCTTATTATTATAATATTAAGGTTAACATTGTTAGTTTAACACGTATGACATGCAACCACAAGTCCCGTTCCAATATTATAATTAACCACGGATCCTACTTTAACCACTGTAATAGTTGCTGAGCCGTTTGCTTGATTTAGAATGAAATCTTCAATTGACTTCTCATGCTTCCTATAAGCAATAAGCTACCAGCTAAATGAAATTTCATGTAGTAAATCTCAATTTCACACGCAAAGCAGATCGTGTGACCAAGAAACTGACTTCTATCTTAAATCATGAATGATTCCCTTCGAGCCTAGTCACCACTCCAGTTCTTTCTGGTCAAACCCATAGCTCAATGATCCTTGCAACAATATACTTTTAGAAAACTCAGAATCCTCAACAAAGTAACAAGATCCTTTTTTATGCTTTTCTTGGTAACATGATTGTAATATGTGGTACAGGTATCCAAGACAGAACTTTTCCTAATATGTGGTCAACTTAATCGGTTTATTATTTGGGAACAAATTTTCTTAGGAATCGATTTCTATTCATAAACTCAAATAATTGGAGTCTCATTTTAGAAAACTAGTCATGGCCTATAATTATGTTGAAGTATATTTTCTATCTTATTGATGCTGTGCATTTTGCATTGGAGTCTGCTAGAATAACCCACATGGTCAGTTCCTTTCCTTCTCCAAGGCATTGATTTTATCCCATATTACCCATTCACCCTCAAGAAAATAGCCACCATTTGAGTGAAAACCTTTGGCCTACTCTGCACTACCACCTTCCAACTTAGGTACAAGTCTAGAACTGAAACTGGTATTCATACTCCCTTATCGCCACCCACACCATCATTCTGTCAATGGCATCAAAGCACCACAATTCAATGAAAGAAAATTCAAGATATTCAAAGTCACAAAAGCACGAGCCACTAAAAACACATAAAAAACGTGAAAAGATTTTCAGTTTGCCAACAGAAACAAATGCATATCTACCAAAGAAGGATAGAAGGGAAATATCTGGTGTTGATGGGTGGGGGCCAGAGGAGAAACTAGAAACCCTTTGGCATAAATTTTCCGCTACTTCGACGTGTTCCTTAAAATCCTAATAGTCACCCTCCATTAAAACAAGCATCAAATACTGCCATTTAAATTTCTACACAAATTATCATCCAAAACAGAAAACTCACCTTTGCAAACAGCTAAGTAGCTAGCTGAGAAAATTGAAATTAGTATCAGAAAAACGGAACTTTCATAGTCAAAAGGAAAAGGGTCAGTTATGTTTAGGTGCTTTCATGTCAAGCAGGGAATCTTCAACTTTCCACCCTGGCCACATATTATCAGGTTTCTGTACTCTGTAACTAATATTACAGTGGAAAACAAGAAAACGATGTCGTTGAAACGAGGAAACCATCACATTCTATTATTCATTAATCATCATACCTTGAAATGACCGGTTAACTAATGTTTGGAGTAGACATACAAACTAAATGTTATGCATAATTAAATTATAAAATTTTATTCAGTAAATTTCAGAAGAATCTTGTCATATATATTTTAAAATAATTTTTTCTTGTATAAAAATATTAAGTCAATTTTAGAAATTGGTAATCTATCATTAAATTTTAAAAATAATAGAGTAACTCAAATCTAGACCAAACTCCATTTAATTTTAATATTCTAAAGTCCTCACATGACCTGACCCAGTCATGATGCAGCCACCTCCAGTTTCAATCATTCAAACAAAGACTGTCTTTCCAACATCCTTTTCCTGCATCATCCGAAGGTCCACTCTTTAATATCAGTTTAATTTGGTTCTGTTGTAAGAAACTGAGTTGGCTAAGCATTAAACACTTTGAAAGCTGAAATCTTTTTCGAGGTTTGCATCATCCATGCCATGGTGTTGAAGTCCAAGGCACTGTTCCTTGTCCTCTTGCTCCTCGTTTGCCAACCCTCTCATGGGTTGGGGGAGGATTGGTCTACTCGGCGGCTAAGCAGGCATAAGGTGGTCCCCAGCTGTGGAGAGCTGGTGTTGAAGTCACAGTGTTTAGAGAACTCAAAGTGCAGGTGGTGCACCAGTGAGGACCTTGATGACATGTGCTTCTTTAAATCTGAGGCATTGAGGTTACCTCACCAGGTTTTCTCTTGTGCCTTCATCCCCTGAGATGAGATGAGATCTATTCTCTGTTGGATCTGTGCTGCCTACACTGACCCATTTTAGTGACTAGTTTTATTGTTTTGTTTCTTGTCTTGTTTTTTGTGCTGTTTATGTATGACTTGATAGAGGGTGGCGTTGTTGTTGTATATTTGATTGTAGTTATTGTTCTTGTTTTGTATATTCAGTCTATGATTTACTTCAAACTTAAAACGTGGTTAGGATATAGCTTTAGATAGAGAGGAAATCGCCACATTTTATCCTTTTGCTTTATCTGTTCTAACGCAAATTCATTTTCAGGCCTTTTTTCTTTTTTGGGTGGAAGGGAGCGGAGCTAACAAGTAACAATGTAAAAGCTTCAATACAATCAGTTAAAAAAAAAATTATCATGTTTATATGTTTTTCTTAATAAATTGATGATGAAATGAACACTCCGATCCCTTTCCTATTGTACCTTTGTTTTTCAAGCTCCTGGATGATTACTTTGCTCATTTTCACTCTTGTTAGAAATACTCAGTGTCATTGGATAACCTGTATACAAAACAAACTGCCTGATAATATTGAAGCTTTGGCTAGGATAGAAATTTGTGTTAATTTTTTTCTATGCTAATTTAACGTTTTGGCTTGGCTTATTAATATGGGAGGAAACTACTGTGTCTGCTCTGTTAATAATGCTGATGGTGCTTGGTAGAATTGAAAATAGAAGTTCTGTGGTGACTGGGGCCAAGAGGAGTAATCAGTAATGCTCCAGGTAGTATTTTGTGATAATGAATTGTCAATTTCCAACTTATCATTCAACTTGTTGGAATACAAGTATAATGATAAAATTTCATATTAAGTAAAAATAAATAATAAGTTAAATAATATATAAATAAAAAAAATTATTTATTTGATATCTTAAAATTTTAAATTACATGGTGTTAAGTTCACTTATATAATATATATATTATATGTTGATAGTTTAATTCATCTTGCTTGATATCTCAACACACCTCTTCTATTTTAACTCATGGAAAGCAAAATCCAGGTTTCTGATTTCAGAATAGTTTAGTTTGACATTGAATTATATTGACCATTTATTTGGTTCTAGAATTCTGCATTCTTGTGCTACCAGGACGACAATTAAGATCTCTCAAAATGTTTAGTCCTCCCTGCTACATTTGCCTATATTCCTATCTCATTGTTTCTTGTTCTTGACCTTCACACCCAACAATCTGCAGAAACGTTCTTCATTGTATTAACAGGTTATTCAGCCTAACAGGTTAGCCTGCAATAAGTAATCATCATTGTATTAAAGTTTTAGTACAATATTTTAAGATTATTTTTTTGGTACAATATTTTGAGATTATATATTTGTTGGTTTAGTTAAAGGTTAAATCCATTAGTCAATATGCAAGTTTAGCTCGGATAGCTGTCAACCTATTTAATAGGTCATAGTACAGAATAGACTTTTAAAGCCTAATAATGTATCTCATTTTCATCTTAGCTTATCGTGACGATTTTGCTAAGATTAAAAAATAAAATAAAATAAATCGACCTATTTGTATTCAAGTACCTTTCTTTCTTGCTCAAATTAAGATTTAAGACTAAGAAGTTGCTTGCAAGCTTCAAAGAGCAAATAATTTATAGATCTCCCTAAACATCCTTTATCCCAATAACCAGCAAGTGGATATAAATAATAGGACTTTTTTTATTCTGGGTAAAATACTAAAATGTAACAAATAAAGATAGGGTGTCATGTTAATTTCTCCTGAAACAATTTTACTTAAGGGGGGAAATACCTTGATGATGAATTTTAACGATAATCTCAAGAAATCAGAGTGGTTATTTCTGATTTTCTCAAATTGTAAATGTGATTTTAAGAGCCATTACTATCTAGAACTATGTTGTTAGGCAGAAGGGGGACAATAAAAGTGGGTTGGTGATTATTTGAAGCCACTCATAAAAATTCCCATGCTATTTGACACTGCAAACTTGATCAAATATTTTGAGCTGAACTATTACTGAAATATTTAAACTAAACTTGTTTAATCTTCAATTCAACTCATTTATTTTAATTTTTAAGTTTGAGTTTGATCTTTATTATCTAAACGAGTCACGCCGCCCAAGTTACAGCCTTGACATTAAAAGTCTATATATAACTCGAGTGTGAATATTTAGAATATTAAAAAAATTGTAATTTTATATAGATGTATTTAGTAAATTGTGATTTTATCTTAAATTTTTATCATTTTCTTATCTTTATGTCTAAGTTTTTTCTATTCTTTTTCTCTTTTTACTTTTATCTTTATGAAAATGTTTATTAAATACTTAATTAATAAAGAGATTGTTATTTTTATAGACATAAATGATAATAAAATTTGAACTTAAGATTTTATATTTTCTTTTTGTAATTATGTTACTAGTATGGTCATCAATTTTATCAATGATTATAATATTTATAAAAGAAGAAGGTTGAGTCTAAACCATTCAAATTAATAACTTGTTGATAAATTTTATATAAACTACATAAATCATCCCGTCATTATTGAGTAAACGATAATAAATAAATAAAATATTTATTATGTATCTATGAACCAGGATAAAAATATCATTAATAAACTTAAAAACACCAAGAATATATTTAATAAATAAAAAATAATTAAATTATAAATTAACTAAATAAATTAAATGTAAGTTTTGCATATTTTTAACAAACGAATTTTAAATTCGACTCGTTTTAAATTTATGAATCAAACTTAAATATAACTTGTGTTTGTCAATCGAACTTAAATCTTTAGGTGTTTAATTCGCTACGATTCGTTTATATCTCTACTTTTGTTAAATAAAACCAGAACTCTTTTGTCTCCACATCAATAAGAAACGGACCGAAAAAGGGCCCAAGGAGTGCCCAGCAGCACACAATTACTTAGGATGGGATCATAGGCATTTTATTGACAGTGTTGCTTCCTGCACCTCACAAAATGCTCTTTTATCTTCTTTTTTTATTTTTGGAAAGGTTAATTTAAAATATAACTTTATGTTTCAGATTAACTTTTCTAAAATGTAAAAAAAAAAAAGTATAAGAAGTAATTTATTGGGTGCAGGGAGTAACTGCCTCATGGCTGATATGATGTAATAATTATTTGGGCCTTGAACTTGGCACTTGGGCTTGAACAGATCGTACGCACTACGTCTCAATACCTTATGTAAACACCAAAACTGCATAAAAACCTCAAAGAAAAGTGAAATATGACTTTCTAGCAGACAAGTAAAGTAAACAAATATCATGATTAGCAACATAATTACGATTCAACTTAACTATTATCTTCAAGTCAGTGTAACTTACTTTTTCGGGCTTCATAAAGATTATTTAAAAATAGGACGTTTACTCAAAAACCTTGACATGAAATAAATGGAGTTACAGTTATCGTAATGCACCCCCAAACAATCATTTTAATCAAAAGTGACGTATAGTTATTGGAATTGAATTAATGGTGAAAATTTTAAACAGTTCACACGAAATCAAACTTCATTGTCGTTATTATAAAAAAGCATGACATGTAAAAGTCTTTGCCTGCCACACAAATATTAACTTTATTAAAAGTAAGTTATCTAAATGTTTCAACTTATAAAAGATAATCTCTTTCCAAAATACTATGTTACTGTTCAGATTGGTGGCGCGTTATTCCTGTCATGTGTTAAAGGAATTGGTGGTTTGTTTTTCTTCCGGTCAACTTGATTTTTGAGCATTTAGTATAAAAACAATTATATTATATATATGTATCACATTATTCAATAAACATTACATTTTATATATTATTAAGTTCATTGGGTAATGTAAAAATGTTCTATTAAAAGTGTTGTTTTGTTACACTAATAATTCATTATAATTAAACACTTTAATTTGTTATTCTTGCAAATATTTTTGTTCGGTTCAGAAACCAAAGGTGGACACAGGTATGGTTGAAGACAATTTCCTACAAGCTAAGGTGATGGAAGAAGGCTTCAGCACAATGGTGATAAAACCTTTAACATTCAAGTCAATGAGAGAATAAAAAAAAAGTGTAAAAATAATGTTAAATTCATATTTAGAGAGTGAAATTCTCTTATATAATAACGATTTTAGTTAAAAAAAAGTTGTTGGACTATTATAATATACAAGATCTATCTTACACATAGGTGTAGTCATACAAGACGAGAAACATGGTTGAAGTCTACAGGAAATTGACATTAATAAATCGATTTGGTACAAATTGATTATGAAAGAGCTAAAAAGAGATCCAATTTTGTTGAACAAATTGATAAGATAATTAGAAAGAGTATTGTAAAATCAATGTTTTTGTTTTATAAAAACAACCTGTATAATGGTGGTAACAATGGAGGTCAATCCAAAATAATTTTACATTATATTTTAATCATATATTTTATAAAATTAAATGAATTTTATTATAGAAAAACTTTTTTTTTAGCTAAATTATTTTTTGCAAAACGATGAAGAACTTGCTTTTTCTAAGATACCAATTTGAGTTTCTTATATATATAACATACAATTTCAAAACAGTACAGAAAAACTTGAAGATGAAAATAAAATTAACTCGATACATATTTGCACTCCGGCAACTGTTGTCATTTCAAAATAATTATAATTTAACATTTTTCATAAATAATTATGATTTCAAAACGTATACTCTTTCATTCTAGTTGATTGAAATGGCAAGAGTGGAATCATGTGTTCAGAAGAAGGCAATTCAGTAGCAATAGCATATAACTGACTTAACTGACATCAAACATTTTGATCATTTTCGTCCTTTGTTTACTTTTTTTTTTTTTTTTCTGATTATGTCTAGTTAGATGTTTAATTAACAGTGTCCATATGGAAGATATTCACTTTAGTTCCTATGTTGGCCAAAAAGAATAAAATTGAAAAAATAAGTAATATTGTTTTAAGTGAAAAATAATTTTTTAAAAATTAACAAGTGCATTTAATATACTGGTTCAAAGTAAAAAAAAAAATTAATAAAAGTATCATTATATTAAAAATATGAAAATATTTAATATTAATTTTAAGCAATTATATAAATAATTTAATTTAGACTTAAATATCAATTTACTTTCTAAAAAATAATTTTTTATTTTAATTCTTTACTTTTTTTATTCTAATTTTAAAAAAAATTATTTTAATCTTAACT
>JAMLFT010001298.1:0-31771 GCA_026544285.1 Pachyrhizus erosus
TTAAAATATATATGCGATAATTTTATTTGAATTGAATATATAACTATCATAATATTTTATAAAATATATAAATTACTGTAATTATTTGATATGTTTTTAATTTTTATAAAAAAAATATAAATATCATAATATTAGTAATTAAAATTGAAGAATATCTTAAGAGGGATTTTTGGCTTGAGTAATAGTAACAGTGAAGAGGTTAAGGTAACGTAGGTTTGATTTGAGTGGAACAATGTAAAGGGTATGGGGTACAGCAAAACAACAACAGCAACAGGTGGAGACGCGTGTTAGGCATGCAGAGAATCATAGGTTGTAATCTAATCAATCTATGCAAATACTACTAACTGTGTGTATGTATATGATTATTTCTTAAGGCTTAATAGGGTTGGCGAGAAGAGAGAATGGAAAATCAGAAAATGTGAATGAATCAATGGCCAACGATAATGATGTTTGCCAACGCGGTCTTAGCTGGACTGTAACACTGCACACTCTCTTACAAATCTACCTCACCACATACATACAAACAAACTACGTCGTTTTGAAGCTCCACCTCAACTGCTGAGGTCCAACGTCAATCCTTATTTGTTCACATTATTATATTAGCATTATAATAGTCACATTTGAATAATGTTACAAAATTCTTGTTCTTGAGTTGAATTATGTTATCATTGAATTGCGGTCGGATTCTGTTCCCTCTCAATTTTGATTGAACACCCTTCTTATTTTGTCACCTGAATTATTAATTTTTATTTTTCAAATTTTCAGTTTTTGCTACGAAAAGCTGATTAATAATTTAATTTAACATCATCCGTATATACATAACAAGGTTGCTAATAATTTCTCACAAGACAGCAATGGTTTCGTTAATTTTGACTTTGCATTGCATAATGCATTCGCACCTACCTATAAACCTATATGGTACTGTTATACTGTTATAGCCAATCTTGCTTTGCTAACATACCTTGACACGTTAGGAATGAGGATGGTGTGGAATACATTGTCTCTATTCACTCTAAACCATTCCATTTTATTAATTTTTTATTTTTTAGTATCAATTGCCAATCTTTGCATTTTGTCTCCTTCTTCTTTTTAATATATTGGTTAATTGTTTTTATTTTGTTTGGCAAGCCTGTAAATATATGGGTTTTCGAGAGCAGTCTAAATTTCTCTTTTACCCATTTTTTTTCCTTAAATTTTTTAGGTCTAGGAAAGGTTGTCAACAAACTTTTGACTCCCTTCTACGACGAGCTTCATGTCATAATTCACAATAAATTATTAGGCAGTATGAATGCTCCCTACTACTTTTGTTTGAATATATCCTTCCAAATCGATACCGATTCCGATCCTATTTACCTACCTTTTTTCATTCTTTTGATAATTTTTCATTTATTTCTCGAGATGTCGTATGTGATAAGGATATACACACCCATCTACACACCCAGCATTAATAAAATAAAATAAAACACATAAAGTTACCTAGGGACCTATAAATTTGACGCATAACTAATTCAAGGACTTTAAAAACCTTCCAATTCTTATTTCTTTCCCACCAAGCCCACTAATAAAATTTTTTTTTTTTTTCATATAACTTAATACAGTTACTAATTACCTAATTAAGATCAATGGGGAGCAAAAAGTGAGGCACGGCTATTAAGTTTTTAATATTAAAGACAAAACAAAAGAGGGTAGGGGCAGAGTAGGGAAAAGGGGTGTGTCTTGTAAACGATAGAAGTGTCCACAACCACAAGAAGACAATGCAAGGTGGGCCATTATTTTAACTGAATGCTTCACTGCCTCTGACTCAATTGGCCGTAGGAGAAGAATCCTAAGATGTTTTATGCAATAAAATAGAAAAATACAGCGTTTTCTTTTGCTCTTTGTCATTGTCTTTGATTCCTTCCTCCTACAGGTCATGTGTGTATTTTCAGTCTTTCTCTGTTAGGAAGAAACCAAAATAAAGAAAAATAAATATATGAGAACTGTATTTTCTTAAGAAGGCTGGCAAAATGGAGGCAAAAAATAAAAATTCATTATTCTTTATTTGAATTTTTTTTAATTTAAGGAAAATGGATATTTCCTTTTTATTTTTGGTAATAAATAGTAGTAGGGAAGGGATGGTCCATTGGTCCAAATCCTACTAGGCAAATTGTTACAGTCATACTAGAGTAGTAAATGTTTTTTTTTCTATGAATTTTTATACTATTTCTTTTGTTGTTCTTTTATATTTTTTATTAACTTATTTGTTTGACAAATTAAACATAAACCTGGTCAAGTGAAAAGTAGTATAATTTATACATTGTCCAAGTAAATGAGAAAGATAGAAGATAGTCAGAGTGAGAAACAATGATCCCAACTAACAATAGACTTTCTTTCCAAAATAATAGGATGACTCAAGAAAAAGTGTCTAAACAAAGTTTGCCTTCAGTGAGTCTGACAAGATTCGGACAGGTCATGTCTTCCACATTGAAAGAGGTTGTGGTCAGCAGTACCATCAGAAGTGGGAGAAATTAACTGGTCAGTAAAACCTAAAATATTAATAGTATATGTCATGAAGACATGAGAGGAGAGATTTGAAACTTGATGGTGTTTGGTTTGCTCATAATTTTCATTTTTAAATATTCTATATTTATTAATAATTAAAAATAGTTTTCCTTCGATTGTGTAAAGAAGTTTATATTGGACTAAAACAAAAGTTTATATCATCAATTAATCAAGAATTATTATTGGTAACCATAATTGGTGGCATATAAAAAACTATGTTAGTCTCAAATGTAATTGGATCAGTCGTGGGGACTTTGTTTCTCAATCAAGTTTTTCAGTTCATTTTGAAAAATTAGTTGATATTTGTGTGACTAAAATAGTTAAACTATAAATAAAAAGCTCCAAAGAAAAATGTAAACTATTGAATTTAAATAAAGCAATAAAAGAAAATAAATGAGTAAAAAATAATTTGTAATTATTTGGTTAAAAAACTAGTGTAAATTGGGAATTCTCCTATTTTTGTTTATATGAAACACATGCATAAACTGTTTTTACTAAAAATAACCATCCTCATTTTCTCTTTTTTTTTTTTTGTCACAATCATGGGTGTATGCCATATCATAAGTAATTTGCCTAAAAATTGTTTTCAGCTAAGCCCCTGTGTTTTTGCTTAGAGTTTTCGTGCAATTGTCTCCCTTTTTCATTTGACTGGGCACAAATCGGAATGGTTTAGGCATACTTAAGTTTAGTTGATTTGGCCCAAAGCTGACCCAATCAATTTTAGTGCTAATGTTATGGACGACTTGTAGTTATTATAAAAGTTAATATAATTGTTATATATAAAAAAAATTATGATTAAATAATAGTGTAAAAATAATTTACAATGTTAATGAATTTTAATTAAATTTATTTTAATATTATATACATGGAAAATCTATTCGGTTAACTTCTTCTAGCTCAATATGGTGGAGGGATATTCATTCAATTAAGAAATTTAATTGTGTATCACCCCTATGATTTTTTCAATTCTTAGTCATAAAGGTAAAAAATAAAAATAAAAATGGAGAACAAGTCCATTTCTGACATGACAGATGGACTGGGGATTCTAGCCTTAAACCCTCATTTCCTCATTTGTATAAAGTATCTCTTAATAAAATGCTTATGTGAATGATATAAAAAAGTGGACAGATATTAGATAATAAATGATGTTAGATGTGGAGATGAAGGAGAGAGCTCTCTGTGTGGAGGAGAAATATTTTTAAAGTTTAAGTTGATTACATCTTTCTTCCAGCACAAGTGTTGACAATGAGTTCACTTTCTTAATTTAGAATTTTTTAAGTGCCAATAAAAAAATTAAATTTAGTCCTTATAATTTACTTTTGTTTTAGTGTTGATCTTTATATTTTAAAATTTTAATTTATATAGTTAAAAAAATATTTTTATATCTATTACTAGAGATACAGGTACTCTATAAAATATAACAAATTACATCAATGTCTAGTATATTAAAAAGACAAAAACTCAAATAGAAGAAAATTATAGGACTAAAAACAAAATGGAATAAAATTATAAGAACTGAAATATGGCATTCAAAACCCAAATTAAGATAAGTTCAAGGAACAAATAATATGTTTAAGCCTGAAAATAACTCATTCGTATTATAACAATTGAAAAATAAGCCTTTGACAGTGTTTGATTTTTTTTACTTTATATGTTCATTAAAATTATTACAAGTGTAACCCTATTTTAATATTATTTTTATTTTCAATATTTTATGAAGAAAATGATAAAATAAGATGGTGATTATTTTTTATTTTAACCAGTATATTTTTTAATAATTAAAAAAACACTATTTTATTTTTACTCTATTATTTATTTCCATGACTTTACAAAGAATATAATTTAAATAAACAAAACCTGAAAATAAAACAAGGGAAAAATGCAACATTCGTGTGGTTACTAACGAAAATATAAAGCAGAAAATGAAGAGATTTCACCATTACCAAAACATCATTTCCTATACAATTTTTTTAAAATAAAAATTAAATTTAAAATAGTATAAAAATTATAAAATCTAAAAACTGGTATCCTGTTGCCACCATTGTAATAAAAAATACTAAATAAATTAAACTTTACCTAATTTCATATAAATGTTTTAATCATACGAAAAGAATAGTTATAAATTACCATTTCAGAAAATGTAAAAACAAGGAGACAAAGAATTTGGGTGTCCACATTTTTGTTTACCTTTATTCTTAGAACTACATTCATAAATCATTATTTCTTTTTATAATTATTTTTTACAAATTACTCATTAACATTATAATTTCAATATCTTTTTTTAAAATAAAAAATATGAAAAGACATTAAGTATCTCCTTTTTCCTAGTTATTGATAAAAACAAACAAACAAAATAAAAACATTCAGATTAAAAATCAAAACAAACAAAAGCCACACCAAAAAGGACCTTACTTTTTTATCACATGGAGAAAAGAGCATGTGCCACCGGACGGATGGGACAGGCCAGAGGCCCATTAAATAGTAAGAAAAGACATACTGGGCTTTTGTGATGGATGAGACCCAATAAGCAAATCTTAAGAAAAGGCAAAGAGCGGAGACGGAGCGAATTGGAAGAAGAAGAAAGAAGAAGAAGAAGATGAACTTGAGGTGGATGGAAGCGGTGTTGCCGCTTGGAATCATAGCAGGAATGCTCTGCGTTATGGGAAACGCTCAGTATTACATTCACAAATCTGCACATGGCAGAGTAATCTCACTGTGCCTTTTTTATTATTATTATCGAAAATTTTGATTGGATCTTTGTGAGTGATGTGAAATTGTTTCAGCCTAAGCACATCGGGAACGATATGTGGGATGTGGCAATGGAACGAAGGGATAAGAAGCTTATCGAACAAGCCTCTTCCTCCAATTAACAGTGTAAGGTTCTCTTTCGCATTACCCTAGGGTTTCTACGAACACTAACTCTTCTCATTCTGAAAAGGGGGCAAATTATTAAAAAAAAAAAAAAATAGGGTCGAGTAATTAGATCGGGAGAAGACGTGTATAGTATTAGAGGTTTTTGCGATGTTGCAGCTTTGGAGTTGTTGTGATGCAAAACGATTTAGATAATTGACATTGCCGTTTTTGTAATTAGTAAGGTAGAGTAAAGAGTGAAGTCTTCTTCTTTAAAGCACGGATGGCATACATACGGGCTATGATGTGGGATATGACCAAATAAATAAATAAACTCTGAAAAATACGTGGTTGAGATTTTAATAACTTCATACTTTGTTGTATATTGTACGTGTACTTTTAGGATTTAATGTGTTGATTTTTCCATCAATAGTTATAACTTTGCTCTTTATTTTTTAATGTGTATTTGATACTTTAGGCTATGTTGGGAGTTTGATTTGGTGGAAGATGATGGAATGGAAGTGAATGAAATATAATGGAAAATAGACATTCTAGACCTTGTTTAGATAAACTTCTTTGTAAGAACTCATGAGAGAAGAAAATAAATAAGAAGGTAAAACGAAATTAGTTTATGCACAAGTTAAAATCAGCTTTGGAGAAGCTAAATGAAATTGGCTTCTGCCATAAATTAAAATTGGCTTGTGTATAAGTTAAAATTAGCTTATGAGAGAAGTTTAACTTTTTTCTTTTATAATTACTTATGGAAAAGTTTATCCAAATAGGACCTTCTATTATTTACCTCCATTTTTCTTTCTTCCCAATTTGGGAGAAATGAGATGTAATGAGAATTTATTTCATTTCATCATAACATATTCATATAATGGAATGAAGGTTTTGTTCCTTTGTGCTTCATTCAACTCCAGTCCATTTTATTTCATTTCATTTCTTTCCATCAATCCAAATGTAGCTTAAAGAGAAGTGAATTTCTTTTTTTAAATTATAGGATGCAACACGGGCCACAGTAAAACATGAAACTTTACATAATGATGTAAATATTAAATCAAAACGGAAAATTGGTGTTTTAAAAGTTTTTTTGAGTTATTGTAAATATAATAAGATGATATCATTTATCTTGTTATTGTGATATTCCAATCTGTGTAAAAGTTCAAAAAATAATAGTAAAATTGTTATGAATACAGTTACAAGTATGGCTATTCAGACGTCTCTGCTTCGTTGGTGTTTTTAGCTCGTTTATACTGCTTAGCTTGTGGCTATGTTTCATTATCCAATTTATTTTCTGAGAGATTTGTTCCGCTCATGTGTTTCTTTGTCTGTTTAGTTTTTTGTCCAACATCGTGCTTTATTTTTTCTTTAGTGAAATATCTCCTCTTGCTAGAAAGAAGTAAAGAATGACAGTTTTGATAAAAAAAATAAAAAAAAAGACAGTTTTGGCATATTTTTCATACTCACAAAAACATGCATCCGTGTGGATGAACATCAAATTTCTCAACTGAAAAACACATTTATATGGAGCTTTAATTTGAAGTGCTCTAACAGACATTTTGAGCTGGAGATTTGATTTGATTGTACTTAATGTTTTGGATATAAAGAATAGAAACCATAATCTTTGTTCTGGAACATGCAGGTTGTTTTACCAATGTTATTGTGAAGAAAATAAACCGCTCACCTGGATTTCCGGATGTGTCCTAGGGAAGCAAGGGGAATCACTACAATCAAATTCTATCTGTTTTCTTGTATGCAATTCAACATAAGATTTATAAATATACCCATGCTCCAATTACAATTGGTTTCGCTAAACTTTGCGTGTTGAAATAGGCTTGTGAAACTTAGTAGTTCTGAGATATTTGTTGCCTTTCATATTCTGACCATTTTGTGCTTGACTAATGACTACAAATCTTGCTAGTTGATGTCAACGGTTGGGGAATAATTATGTAATGTAGCGTAGATACCCAATCCATGCCGTCACACAATTTGAAGAGAAAGCTAAAAGCAGAAAAAGGTTATCATATAGTATTTGTTATTTTTTATAAAATGAATGCCAAGATGTTATGCATACCCAACGGAGTGATTAAAGGTGGTTAATGTAAAACCTCTTGCGCCTTGTAAAGTAGTATTTTTACTGGAGTATGTGATTCTCATGGTGTCCAAGAGGAACGGACACGGTGCGGACGCCATGAGAATGACAATGGTATTAGTGCTTCATTGACGCAGGATTTTTACATATACCACTGTTTATAACAAAGTGGTTTCAACTTTCAAGACTAGGTAAAAACTGTTGGGCCGATTTTTATTTTTTTTAAAGACTAGTGTTTATAAGGACAACTAATAAAAAATTTAAGTTAACATTCAAAAGTTAAATGTTAGTGTCATTACTTACTGAGAGTGGTTCCAAGAGAATAACAGTGTTAAATTTTGTGTTTTTTTAAAAAGGTATGCGAAAATTGTGTTTAAGTTTTCTATTTACGCGCTTTGCATAAATTTTGTTATTTTTTTTTACTTATTTAATACTTCTTCATAAATAAGGGTTTATTCTCTAACAATATAGTGCTATTCAATAAAAACCAATTGTCTTCCCTCTGCTTCTTGTATGGCAGACCTATTTTATCAGCTGGCTTTCTTTCTTTCAATATTTCTTGATTATGTCTCGTTAAAATCTTGAATAAAATCTTGTGTGTGGAATAAAATCTTGGGTAGAAGAGTTAGTCCCGTTAAGTTGTAAATATTTCTAATTGGAATAGATTTGTCTCTGTTGAAGGATACAAGCAAACTAGAATTTATTGAAATGGTTGTCAAGAAAAACTTAAATATTGTAGTAATAAGCAATTTTAACTTTTATATAAACACAGTATACATTAACATAATCAAATAAAAGTTTAAAATACTATTAAAATAACTTTATTATCTACCTTAAAAAGAAGCTTTATTATCATTTCAATACATTTTGAACTTTTGATTAGTTATTTCTTCAAGTACTATCACATCCGAGAAATCCTTACGTAGTAATGTTTTCCTGTAGTTAATTCAGTTTTTCTTCGATGGATTAACCTAATTATAATTTGTACAAGAGTAAATTATATTAATCATTACTAAAATTTTATAAAGTTATATAAATATTCTATATTTTTTAATATTTATAATAATTTTTTAAGAGAGTTAATTATAATATTTTTCAAATAATTAAACAAATTACTGTAATGTATATTTTTTTAAAAATTAAGGAAGTTAATATAAAATAAAATAAAAATAAATATATATCTAATTTTACAAAATCTTGTGAATAATTATTGTAATTCACTCTTTGTACAAATATGCACTGAGAGATTTCCATTTTATTCCTCAGATCCAACAAGTCTCGTTTGAAAAGTGAAATTGATTAAAAAAAGAAAAAAAAATGCAGTAAGTGTCGGTATCAAACATAAATTTATCAAAACGTGTTTCTTAACCCTTACTATCACGAATGGTCTAATTGTTTTTCAAACAGAGTACTGAAAATTGAGGTGAAGCCTTCGCTGAATTTACAAAACAGTTGTTTAACCCGAACAAGTTTTCAAAGAATTGAGCAACTATTTCTGCAAAGCTTAACAGATGGAACTAGGAAAACAAAGGCAGGTATCTTGATCAACTGAAAATAAATAAATGCATGTTTGGTGTCTAATGTTGCTAGCGACATTTTACCTGTTCAAAGTTCCTTTAATATAACAAGTTAAAGTAACAGGACCAAAAATTGCCGTGTAATAACATAAAAATCTCCTGAATGTGACAGATGTTGGGGTATGAATAAAAAGTGAGGAGATCTCGTATCATTTCAAGCCACATTTTTCTTGGGAAGTTTAGGAACATTCGTACTATATTCATTTTTCTTTCTGCCTTTTATCTGTTTCCTTGTTAGTGGCTCCTAGTACTTACTGGTTTGTAAAACAAAAGGTACAGCAACCAGTTTTTACTCTTTTGCTCATATGTTGTGGTGAAGGTTTTACTGTGGAAAAGAACTTGAAAATGAAAATTTAAAAGAAAAACTACTTTTGTGCATCTGGAACAATTTTTTGAATGAGAAGAATAAACTATGGTGAACACACAACAAACACTCATATATATATATAGTCCTTGTAAGAGTCTAATATACAGTATTTTATTTTAGTCCTCACACACACAAAAAATATTGATTTTAATTCTTCAAAAATGGAACTTTTTGCTTTTATTTATTGTTGTTTTACCTTAGCCTCTATAGTGTTTGGAGCTTGCACCATGTTAAATTATGATGTGTTTGGATTTATGTTTGCATATATTAGATGTTGATTCATCTTAATGTATGTTTTTTAAAACATTAGAACCAATGTGAACATACGTTCACCCATGAAAGGAGAGTCTTTTTTTCTCTAATTTTTTTTTATCTAGAAAAGAGTAAACATCCATTTTTTTATCTCCTAACAACAATTCAAACATACACTTAATTCATTTAAAGATAAATTTTTCTATCTAGATTCATTGGAATATGCAACAACCAATATTTAAATACATACTTTGTTTGATTGTAAAGACAGAAAGAGACAGAACATGATAAGTGAGAAAAGAAAGAAAAAATAAAAATTAAGGTTATTTAGTTAAAATGAAATAAAATAGGTATAAAAAAATTAATTCAATAATGTAAATACCATTTTATATTTAAGTATGAACATGTTTTTTAGGTTTTTTTTAAAATTTTAGAACTTGCCGAAGAAAATAAATTAGAATTTTTGTAAATCTTGCTACGTGGTTATTAAACCGTACTGCATTTGACCGTGAAATGGATTAAAGATCTATAGTTGGCAAGAGCAGTATACATAGTTACAGACTTAATATCTCAAAGTTAATCTCAATATCTATTTCATTCAAAATTCCAATGTATCTCGCAGATCCACTGTGGCTTCAAATATCTTTTCCCAAAACATGTTAAATTTAAAAATATTCAATTATGTTGTTAAGTATAATTTGAAAATAATCGATTAAGCTTACATACTTAATTGGTTATGTTTAACAACATAACTGGCTTTAAGATTAAAAAGAAAAAATCAAATCCAACAATGAAAGAGGAAACTTGGAAAAAGAATATTAACAATGTACATTTCTTTTTTTCACTCAGTTTAGAGTGGAAATAAAAACATATAAATCCCACCTAAAAATTTAAAAACATCCCTCAATTTCTACTCAATCAAATCAAGTATTTTCACTCACTTTTATCCTCCCTCCTTTTTTCCTTTTCTTATCCAATTTATCAAATAAGTTGTACTAATCCTTGTAAAATTGCGGGGACTGAGTTTAAATGCACCAAATATTGCATGACTAAAGTCAAATATAGAGGAACAAGAACAAAATTATTTTTTTCCTCTCCTAGTTATTAAAAAAATAATGATGACCAAAAATAAAATATTCTATTTTATAAAGCATTGAAGTTGATAAAAAAAAATTGTAACTAGAATCGAAAAAAGTGTATATTACGAAAACTAAAAAACTATCTAAGCCTTTTTTAAAATAACTTTTTAATATTGTTCAACTGTTAGATTCGTATTACCCTCATGTGCTGTTCCATTATGTGCCTTCCCTGTGGAGTTGGGGCATCAAAATTCAAGCATCAAAGAATGTAGTGAAATAACAATTTTCAGAATAAAAAATTATACATATTCCTACTAGAAGACAGAACTTACTGATTTTTCAAAGACTCAAACTGAGTTAGGTGTTGGTGGTGCTGAGCTGTGAATGTAATACCTTCCTTCATAAGTCATCTTGTCTCACCCGTGCAGCTAGAAGCATTTCTCTTATTTGTTTGGTTTGGTTGTTTATTATATAGAGATTGAGTAGTTGGCTTATAATAAAAGAGTGGCCAATTATATCTTTTAAAATGTAAACACCAAATTTTAAATGCTGTTGGCGACTAAGGTCACTTCAGGGTATGTATAGACACAAACCAAGTTATTATTACATAATATATTTCTCAGTTTTATTCAAGTGGCATGGAAGAGATATAGACTGTGGCACTTCAACTGATAAAGAGAAAAAAACATCATTATTTAAATGTGATTCACCTTTTTGGTGTTTCGGCAGCTTCTATTGTGTTTTGATTCCCATTAAAAACTTCAAAAACTATGGTTTGAGTAAAAACTATAAAATACAAGTCTTCTGTTCTAACCATGGCTTAGGACTTTTACAACAGAAATTCAAACATGCTAAGCTGAAAGTCAGGGCACAAGAATTGTTTTCCATGCCGTGTGCTCTCTTCAGTATTTGGAATCTGGACAATAAAATGTCAAGCTGAAAAGTGTTATGGTTTCAGAAAAACTTTTAATAGTGGAAGAGGAAGAAGTCATTGCTGTCAAAACAATACAGATTTACTTCTTGTCCTGACTCGGTTGCTTGCATTACCTTGTCCTTTTCGGGTGTAGATGACCACCGAAATGCCAGCACTCAGCAGCAGGTCTTGGTATTTATTTATTTCATCTCTTTAGTAACTTTCCTTTACCCACTTATCTGCTTGGAAACAAAATGCAAGACACCACATTTAATATGTAATGGTCAACATGGTACCTAAATACTACATTTTGTACTCTAATTATTCTAAGCCATTAGCTTCTTCATAGTCAATTTCTGAGCTTTCCCGTTCTATTTTTTGCTTGACATATTTTATATAGGTCATTTTTAGATGAACTTTACAATGAACTTTTATAAGAGAAGAAAATAAAAAAAATAATAAGTTAATTTTTTTTTATAAATTAAAATTAATTTATGAACTTTAATTTTTATATTCGTACTCTCATTTAGCACTCCCAAAAGTAGATTATAACTTAAGCATGAGTTAGTTTTAATTTATTTGAGAAACTTAATCATTTCATCTTCTTATCTTCTTTTATAAATATTTATTGAAAACTTTATCCAAACAAGAACATGATGAACATTAAAAACTGCATCATGCCTAAATACATTTGTTAGCAAGACCGTCATTAACAAGAACTGTGATAAGAGAGGCCAAGCAAAAGGGTACACATTAGTGTGGTTCTCAGGAGCAAGGTGAGGGCATCGAGGCCTTTGGCTCTCTCCCTCCCTTAAATGAATGAACAGGAATGATGGCAAAAGGTGGCTGAGCGAATAAGCATAGTGTGCCCACAACATTTATCTCAAGTTATAACTTTTCAACCACGTGAAAAGGATAGTAAAAGCATGATAAATAACCCAACAAGTAGGTTCTAGAGTTTTATTCTTTGTCAATGGAACAACTGAATTCATCACATAATCATCACTTTTGGCTACTACTAATTCACACGACAATGAATCACAAAAAAAGATAACAGATTTACACAAAAATCCTATGTTAAGCAAACAAACGGAGGGCAGGAAAAAAAGTGTGATTAGAAGAATTTCTGAAGACAGTAAATTAACTTGAATAGAGTGGAAGAGCAACTGAGAGTTGTGCAAAAATATTGTGTCATGGTGCATATTCTTGTTCAAGGGTTGGTTGTGTTCTAGTTACTGTTGCAGCAGGTGCTTTTGTATCCCCAATTGAAGCCATTTGAAGAGGCTCTCCCACCTCTGCAGCCCTTTCCATCTGTTGCATTTTCTTCTTCTGTTTGTAATTGCTCATCCACAAAACTAGAAGTGACAACAACACAAGCAATGCTAGACCCCCCACAACAGAGCCTGCAATGATCCACACTTTCTTTTTATTCCCCTTCTCACCTTCTCCTTGAGAATTTGGTGCTGGCCCCCCTTTTGGAGCAGCACCTGCAGGAGCTGGAGAAGGTGCTAGAGGAGTAGTGGATTTAACAACTATAGAGAAGTGGCCCTGTTGGGAAGTAGAACATGTGTTGCCTCCTGTTACATTGCTGAAATTGGAAGAACCTTGCAAATCAAACCAAACACATTTTGCAACAGCACCATGAGGGGCTGGTTTTACATTCCTGAACTTGACCAATATAGGGTCCTCAGATGCATCTATGTCTAGTTCTGATAAATTTGTAGCTGACAAATTTGAACCATCATAAGCCAGTAGTCCCAACACTGGAGCCAAATAAGTATAATTAGGCAAAGGATAGTACCTGGTGGACCAATTACCCAGATTTTGGTACACCAAAACAAGCCTTTCCACATATGGACTCCCCATGAGTCCCTTGGGAATTTCAAACTCATTGTATGTCTGGAACCCTTTTCTCCTTAAACTTCCACTCCTTAACCTCAATGCTGCAACCTCAATCCCGGTCAAATTGGAAGGAAGATGAGTTGCATTGTAAATGATGCCTGTTTTTGGATTCACTAAAGCCCTGTAAGCATATTGTTGGAGAAGTGCATCAAGAGCCTTTGCTTTTTCCCTTGTTGAAGAAGACCCAGAAGTAGTAGTAGACTGACCCCTAACACTAGGAAGTGATTCAAAGCACAGAACAAGAACAAACATCATTACTAGACTTGGAAGAAGAAGCTCCATGGATGCTGTAGGGAAATTTTGAAATTCAGCTCAATGTGGTTCTCTTTGTATCTGGTATTCACCTTGGACTCACAGATACAACCCCAAAGCAATATATCACTAATTAATAGTTGATACTGAACAATAAGCAGTAAATCTCTTCAAAGGGGTCTTAAAAATGGAAACTTGTAGGCACGTTTTGCTGTAATAAAGAAAAATATCCTCCTGGGATAGAAGTATAAAAGCAGCTTTGAACGTTTCAACAACCGTTGCAATGAAACTCTTTTCTCTCAAGAATCCTTGCAAAAGGCAAAGCCAAAGAGGCGAAGATTCACTCAATACTTGGCAATCTTCTTCTGATTCTGAGCATTTGATTCCTCTCTCTCACTCTCTCTCTCAACTCAACCAAATCTTACATGAGCTGTAGCAGTTAAAGCAATAATTGGGTAAACTTTAAGGAGAATGATTAGGAGAACAATAAAACCTGAATCTGAAATCAATGCTGTTCATCAAACTGAGATTCCAAGAAACAAGATCCAGGGCCCCTTTGGATTTGGGAGTGGTTACTCAGCAAAGTCAAGGCAAACAAAGAGTATTACCTGAACAAAAAAATGTGTTTTCTTTCTAGCTATGTGTTGGACTTGAAACTGAAAACACAAACACCATGCACTTTAAAGCAACTCCAAACTTGAGGCAACAGAGGAAGAAGGCTTGTACAAGATGCCAACAACAATAATCTTCAAGAAAATTATCCTTGGTTGAGGCTTGGTTATGAAACCGGCTGCCCCCATTGTGTAAATCTAGAGGACAGTGACTGAGAGACATAGGGAGTACTCAAGTCCTAGTTAATGATTGATAGTGGTGGATGCCTATGCTGGACAGACACATTTCTTTTCCTTTCTTTATGATTTCTACAGTGAATGTGAGTGAATGCCTCCTCCTTCTTCTGTAGCAAATGAGTTATGAGTTATAGTGGGAAGAGAAGACTGCTGTGTACTGTGTTGTTGTAAAATGCCAACTGTTGCCTGTGACTTTTTGAGTTGTGAGTGAGAGAGAGAGAGAGAGTGGCGTAGAGATGAGTTTCTACTTCTAGAGCTCTAGATAGATGCACACTACACTTGGAGTCACCAGAAAAGCAATCAGAAAATTAAAAATAATAATAATGATAATGATAATAAAAGACAGAAAGGCAATGTGCTGTGAGCGTGAGGAAAAGAGCAAGAAAGTGAAATGGGAAACAGAACAAAAGTGTTCCTATTCATATATAAAAATGATTTTTTTTTTAAGTTTTCACATTATTAAAATTAAAAATAGTTGACATATTATAGAAATAAATAATTCATTCATTGATAGTATAACGATTTTTTTATACTGTATTTAATCAGAAAAATTATTATATTAAATATATGATATTTTAAATTTATTAGCTTTTGTAATTACTATTTTAAAATTATAACAATCATAATTTCTGATTGTTACACTAAAAATCAAACTCATATTACAGTACATTAATATCCCTTCTCAGTGTACCCAAAAAAAATCAGGTATGTAAAATAAATGTGGAGTTTATAAACATTTATTGTTGAAAATATTGTCTGCTCAAAGGAGATTCTAATAAAATAACCTCTTAATAAGTGAAGCAAAAACTAAAATCTAAAAATAATACCCAGGCTCAAAAGGCTAAACATGATTACTTGTGTCCTTTGAGCCCTATGACGGTAATGGCCCCACTTCATTTTGCAAATATGCTAGTTTCTCCTAACCAGACCTCCTGGGGGCTCCAAATATCTTGTGTTGATGGTTGCTGTCTGGATTTTTCTGATATTTTTTAAAAATAATATGTGAATTTCAATGCAGTGAAATGTTTTTCTAATTGAGAAATGTTTCAACATAATAAAGAAAGCACTAAAATTAAAGCAATTTTGTATCCATGACAACTTTTTTTCTTGTCCAACGATAACGAAAGAATGTTCAGCCATGTGGCAGGATCTTTACTGATGAATTGAAGGGTGGAAGAGCATGGTAAGTCTCTTGTTACGAGAAATTAAATTACTATCATTAGATTTATTAATTATTTGATGAAGGATTAACATTTTTTTTCTTTTCTTTTTCGGATTTGTCCCTGGCCCCTTCTCTCACTCTGCACAACCGTCGTTACTACTCATAAATTTGTGAGTTAAAACAAAAAACAAAAAACAAAAAAAATGAGAGAAAAATGATTAAGCCATGGACATGCTCAAATCTCTTCTTCACTGCATCGCGCATCCCTCCTCTCTCACCATGGCCACAGTCGACGACAGTTCTCAACACCATCGACAGGATCAGAACCCTCTCATTTCGAGTTTCTTTCTCTGAGTCAATACCCCGACGAACCCTCGTGACCCATTTTTTTGTTTTTTTAGTTTTTTCATATATGTAAGATTTCCTGTTATTTTCTTAGGAATTCATTTGAGGGATCTGTGTAAAGTTGGAAGCTTTATGTAGTGTGATTTTTGTTTATACCAAACGTTATCATAAGGGTCATGATTGAAGCACCTTACCATTTTATTCTTCAAGTGTGGTGGCTTCTTCGACTTAACAGAGGAAAAAAACTTGGAAAGGGTTGGGATTTTGGTTTAGTTTAAGTGGGTGTTGGTGTATTTCAACTTCGACAATTTGGACTCGGAGGATTGAAGCATTTGCTTCTTGGCCATGGTAGTGTGAAGGTAGGATTGCAGTTTCAGAGGGAGAAGGGTTGCAGGGGAGGGGGGCAGAGGGTCAAATTGGGAAAGTAGAAAACAAAAAGAAAAGAGAAAATAAATAAATAAAAAATAAAAAATCTTGACCCTCTTAAAAATTAATATATCTAATGACTAATATTTCTTTCCCAGAGGAAGAGTTTCTATAGTCTCCCACACCTTAGAACTCGTCGATCTTTACTATTCATGATAGGTTATGTGAGAAACATAAAGTTAATAAGATATATTTAATTAATAATGTCTATTTAACTTCATAGATTTAAAGGTCTTCAACAAGCGATTCGTGGGGTAAGGGAAGCGCGTCTTGACAGCGCAACACCTTGTTTTACTTTCTTTCTTTTTTTTATATTCTGGGGAGTCATGTATGATGTAAAAAGAAAATTTTGAATATGTTAATAAAATGAATAATCGGTTTGTTAGTAATTACTTTTTAAAATAAGTATTTTTATAATAAAATAAGTAATTTTTTTATTTTTTATGTGCTTGACTAAACTGTTTATTTTTTAAAATAAGTTATTTTTACAGTTTTTTTAAGAAGCTAATTCTATTTACTTATTAAAAAAGTGATTATTTTAAAAATTACTTATTTCATAAATATTTTTTTAAGTTTAAATAAATCAGTCCAATATATATAGAAAGTATGATCAAATTATTATAAGAATAATTTTAAGAGAATTATTATTCATCGTCATTATTTATTTTTTTAAAATTTAACGATTTAATTTTCTTAAAATTTAATGAAATAAGTAACTTATATAATTAAATTTTAAAAAAATGAATTACAATGATGGATAATAACTTTCTTATTCTTATTCTAAAAGTTATTTGATTTTTTTTTTATATATGGAGAGAAGACAACTCTAATGAAAATATTTATTTATATAAAAGTATAAAAACAAATAATAACAATTATATGAATAAGATTAAAATAATAAATCATTGATATTTAAATATTTAAAAATTCAAATTAAAATTTCATGTAACAATTAAATTTTTAAAAAATTCATAAAACAAAAATTAAATATATAAAATATATTAATTACTATGTCTTAATTGAATTAAAAATCAAAGAAATGGTGTCCCCAATGTTAATAGTTATAGTGATGGGTACGACACGGTTCATCAAATCTTACATAGTGGTTTAGCTATAAAGCAAGGTAGGGTTACTGTCATTGACAACCTTGACAATTTTTTCATTGAAATCATCTACAAAATTCATTATCTTGTTGATCCTCAACCCGTGACAAACCCTTTAACCATATCATTCCTCCTTTGCCTTCCATGTTTCTACCTCTTTCTCCTCCTCCATCGTCGTGTCAAGTCTGGGCTTGCTACAACTACTACTTTTTTTAAGGAATGTGATTGTAATTTTAGGGTTGTGAATTCAATACAATTTATTTTATTTTACTTTTTAAAATAAACTTTGTTGTGAAGTTTCAAAAAAAAAAAAAAAAAGGCTTCATTTTATATCAAATTATGAGTTGATTTTGGAGGATTGGTGTTAAAGGATGAAAGGGAGCATTAATGGTGGTGAGCCCATTGCAAAGCCCAATCATTATTTTAATAACAACAATTTGGTCGACGACAACAACAACCTCCCAACGATGACAACAATATCTCAACAATGACAACGACGACGTCCTAATGACTTTATTATTCCTCTTATGCATCTTACCATTAACAATGGATGAAGGGTAATAAAGTTGGACATATTGGGTTTAGGGTACAATTTGGTGTGGTTAATGTAGGATATAATTGTAAAGTTTAAATGAATCTAACGATAAAGAAAGTGGTGCATCATAAACTCCTATAAAGATAGTTCACAACAACATTCGTCTAAATTATAATATTTTTTCGTTGTCATCTAATTACAAACTATCATATATAATAAATTTTAAAATAATTATTTTAAAAATTACATCAATTTTTTTTTAATCAATTAACATTATAAATTTTCAAACTCATAATATATGTCCATTTATCTTTAATGAAATTCACATAAGTTTAGTTATTTAAATTCTATCAAAAGCATAAGCATTAATCCCACCTTTCTTCTAAAAGCTTATATCTACCAAGCTTGTGATATTTGAATTATGATTTATTATTTATTTATTCTTAATTTCATATACGTACAATACTACAAAACTTTATATTTTAATATTTTTAATTCAATTCAAGAAAGTGGAAAGGATATAACATTTGCAACCTAGAGGAAAAAAAATCATTTGTAAGAATTAAAGATGAGTATTAAGGAGTTTACAACAATTCACACATTATTTTCAATTAACTAAGTTAGTTTTTTTATAGACAAAAAATGTTTATTTCTAATAAATCAAACAATTTTTTTAGCTTAATTGAATTTTTGTTTACTATTATCATATCTTAAGTATAGTCCCTCTATTTTTATTTTTATTATTCATTTGGTGTTCTCACTATTTTAATTGTGAAACTATGATGCATCTATTAACTTGGCATCTAATATGTAACAAAGATATTGACATAAAGTGTTCTTTATGCAAATTTGTTGATGTGCCAATGCAATAAAGTACCATGTTAACATTTTCATCAAATGTTGGATGTTAGGTTAATGGACGAGCCAAAATTGTATAATTTAAATAATTTAAGGACCAAATTTGTAAAGAAAGATTGAGGAAGGAGACAAATTCAAAAATGATATAGTAAGAAGACAAATATGTAATTAAGTATTGTGTATGTTGAGATATGTTTTAGCTAAAAGGTATTTTTAAAGAGTTCTAGGGAGTTAAGATAAGATTAAAATAATATAATTGTAATTATGAATTGTATATCATGTGAGCTCACCCAAACCACAACTTATATGGTTGAAGGCCATTACTATTGGAACTTCTAAATTACTATTAAAATCCTTTGTCTTTTTTAGAATTTTTTCTTTTTACTAAAATATCCCAACTTTTGACACCATGCAACATAACAAATCCAAAAATTTCATTGTGTATCTTAGCAAATCTTTAATTGTGCATCTCACAAAATCATGTTGAAACACACAATGAAAATAAAAAAATTTCATGATATACAACAAAAATATGTATTTGTCGTGTATCTTGATAAGAAATTATTGAGATACACAATATAAATATGTTTTTATTGTATATTTAAATAAGATTTTGTCGAGATATACAATAGGAATGTGTTGCTATTGTATATCTCAATAAAACCTTATTGAGATATATATAAAAAAAAAACTAGTTTTGTTGTGTTATATGGGTGTCAAATATCAAAGGAATTTTCATAAAAAAAACAATTTTTTAAAATATGGGGGATTTTAATAGTAATTTGTGGGTGTCAATACTAATGTTTCTGGGTGAAATATAAGTCTACTTAACATTTAAATGTGTAAAAGATGTCTCTTTGATTATTTGAGATATGATATGTAACAAACAACCATTTAAATCATATAAGGATTGACTAAAATCCTTTTTAACATCTAAAAATAATCAATACATTCACAATTAAATTTATTATCAAACGATAAGTCAATAGAGCCATATAAATCTTAGGTTTAGCATCTCGAGGTACATAATAATCTTTATTCATTTTTTAATTGTGTTCTTTTTAATTTAAGTGTTGAAGTCCTTGTAGATGAACCTCCACTATTTTTCATATTTAGATATCACCAACAATCTCTATAACAAAATCATTCATGCAATTCCACCATTAGATTCATTCGACACAAAACACAAGATCATTCCTCTAAGGTTCAAAAAAGAACTGTATATGGAAAACATGTCTTATGCACTTCATAGAAAGATATCCTCTAGTTTAAGGTAGTTAACTCTAAGGTTTATTTTACACTTACCTTTGATATGTGTGTTACCATAATATACCTTAATAACTCTTTTCAAATATTCGTTAAATATCTATATGTTTCTTATCTAAAGGACCCCAAGGTCCACTTATGAAGGCTTTTGAGCATTTATGATCACTTGTTAATTAATCGAGTAGTAATGATCAATTTCTAAAAAGTGAGGGATAGATTGATTCTCATTAATTTTGGAGGTTGTCGAGTTGTTATTAACTGCCAAGTAAGTTATGTTTGGTACAACTTGTGTTTAGATCCATTGTTGAGGACAATCCACAAATAGGGGTAGCCAATTAATAGGGATTACCCTTCAACAAAGATAATCAGACACATGCATATCCAATGTATATGTTGACAAATTAATGTAACAAGTTTCAAACCTCAACTTAATCACTTTAGACATTATATAATATGTAAGCATCAACAAGTCAACAACTCATATTAATGTGACTTACTGACTTGGAAATAACTACTTTAGATTTGACTTATCCTGATTATAATTTGACAAACTCAAATATTGGCCAATCTAATGTCAAAACATGCAAATAATGTCTCCTCAAATATTCAACACATAATGAATAATTATTAATCATTTAAATCATTTAACAATTAGATAAAATTCCTTTAAACATTTTTAAACCAATCAATGACATTCATAACTACATTTACTGTCAAATGATAAGTCAATGAAGTTATATAAACTTCAAATTCAACATTATAAGATACATTTTTACTTTGATTACCGCCTCCTAACTTTTTCTTTTTCTAACTTTTGTGTTAAAATTCTTTTAAGTGAACCTCTTATCATTGTTGACATCAAGAAACTCCTATCAATTTTTATAATAAATGACCTACTTAATTCAACTATCAGATTCATCTTATAGAAAGTATAAAACCAGTTCCTTAAAAACAATATTAGAATAAAAAAGTTATTTGAAATTAGGATTAATTAGGAGAAAATGAGAGATGATTCTGAATTTATTCATGTGTTTATATATGTTAGGTTTTGTTAGTATTCTTTTGTCTTTGAGTATATAATTGCAAAGAAGCATTATGTTGAGTTACCAACATTTTTAATCTCTTTTAAAGAATCTATTGATATTCATTAATAAATTACTTTCTTCTAACAAAGTTTTTTCCATATTCACCGATTAAGATTCGTAACTTTAATTCTATGCAGTTTCGGAACTAGTGTATTATAAAATGGAATTGATAAGATGCTTTGGTGTTTTATGGTTCTTAATTATAAGAAGTGGGTATGGACAATATAGATCGAGCTAACAATGTACCAATGAAAACTGGGTTAGGAAATGAACAATTAATAAGGAGAGTTGTGGTGGCAGTAAATGCAGTGCAAGTCTTGTTTCCCAATTCAATTGAACTTAAAGTCTGGAAAGTTATGGGTTTGGTATGGTATTAATGTTATATAGGATTTACTAAATAGCTATGTTAGAGGAGAGAAAAAAAAAGGAGGAAAGGGGCCACCTTGCAAGACATTCCAATGCAATTCACGGAATTTTGATGCATTTGCAAATCGAATGTAAAATGGTCCATTAATTATGGCCAATTGACTATTATAAGAATTGTGGTGGATTTTGTAAAATACTAACAAACAAACAAAAAATTAATAATAAATAAATAAATAAGAGTATCCACATATTGCCAGCTCATGGAAGTTGACCACTCCCTGGCCCGCACTATGATATTATTATTTGTTAAATCGAAAAAACGAGGTCCACGCATGCTATGATGCGCCAAAATGCATATGCCCTTGCTCTTGGCATGTGATTTGAGAAACTTGGATTATAACTACCCTAATGTGTACCATTTTTTAAATGTTAGTTAGTTAAACACTAATGTATTTTAAAGTAAGTATAAATAAGTATACTTTATCTTTTCCAATTGAAAATCAAGTTTACAATAATCTGATCTTCTCTCTTAGTTAGTACATTTTACTTTTTCTTTTTGTGTAAGCAACAAACCAATATACTCATGTGTTTCCACACTATGCTCTTCAATTTCTGCTGACAAAACATTGTGTTCAGTTCTGTATTTTAAAAAATTTTAATTATTATTTTAGTAAAATTACATATCTTATAAATTTTATTCAAAATTATATAAATGTTCTAAATGTAAATAACATTGTTGTATATATACCAACACCAACTTATTTCAATGGTAAAGAGTTAATTTTCTTCAAGTATTAAGTTCTCGAATTTAATTTTGTAAATGCAAAAATAGATGTTGAGAAATTTGTATTCTTCCTGAGCTAAGTTTGCTCAACTTAATTCAAAGTAGCCTAGATGTAATGCATGTTCAGTTTCACATTGAGTAATCTAAAATCACCTTAATTAAAATAATAATTAACATAAGTAAATATTCACATATTTGATCTTACAATGATTAATTCATTATGAATCCATATTTAATTTTGAGTTAAAGCAAGTAATTTTTTTTAAAATATTTAAATATAAACTACTTTACTTCTGAATCAATTATAATGATAATCAATTTTAAAAAATGAATTTCATAAAATCCAAGGACTGACCTAAATACACACGTAAAGCATCTCAAAAAGAGAAAATCGCATCATATATAACATGTGAAATGTATGTCACGTGCTTAGCTAGGTTTGCCCTTCTCGTAAACTTTTCCTTATTATATATATTTACGTTAAACTATTCAACATATGTTTACTCATACAGACTAGTTTCTGGCACATTAATGATGCAGCTTCTGTTCAAGGGCACAGTTCTGACAAGGAAACACCAACAAAACAAGGATATGCAAATATCATGCCCCAAAGACAAACTTTTTAGTTTGACCTCAACCATCACTCGTTTGCTATTACTATTATGTTTAGTTCAACATCTCAAGTTCATGCTGATAATAATATTGTCTGCTGTTTTTTTTATTATTATTCATAATAATAGAAGAGATATGTTAAGAGTTTATAATAATTCATAATTAACATACTTGCTTAACTAAGTTGATGTTAATAATAGTATTGTTTAATGTTTTTTATTCATAAAAATAAAAAACATATATTAAGAATTTACAAAATTCATAATCCAGACACTTGCTTGGTATGTATTATTTGATGTTTGTTTCCCAACCCATGCAAATATTGCAAATTTGGAACTTATCAACGAAGTTTGACGCCAACAATGTAACTTCCGTTATTTCCATTTGTGCATCAAATGCCAAATGGTGTAATAATGTTTTCACATCAGTTAACGATAAATAAATAGTAATTGATAGCTTCTTTTTCGCATATATTAATACATTAACTTATTTACTTATGGGAAACAACAAATTAATGGTAATTTGCAGATAACATTTTCGTAAGGATGACTGAGTCTGATATTATAAAGTCAAATTGACTTAAATATTCAGAAAAGTATACTTAAATCACCAAATGTTAATTAAATATTCTTCATTAACCTGCACTTGGATTCCATGTCTGAAACAGGTTGGTATCACATTGATGAAAATGTATATTCTCATTTTGGATTTGAGGTTTGTTCACTAAACTAGATTACGTCATCCAATTATTTAGAAACTAGAAAGTTATAATAATAAAGCCAATAAAGTTTAGCAGAGCCAGTGAGTGCCCTAGTGGGGTTAAAGTTTAGCACTTGGGAGAGTATTTGTAATTTGTCCAACAAGAAGCCAAATTCTAGCACCCTGTCTGTAATTTCACGTGCATGTATAATATATTATCAAGTAATATAATATTGATTTTGTCACTCATTATTTTAAAAACAATTATTAAAGAATTAATAAATAATAGAATTTTTTTTATTAAAAGTTATAACATTTAATATGTTTATAAAAAATAAAAAATTCACCATACTTTCAGAATCAAAAAATGATATTAAACATTATATTTTTAAAATATTTTTTATTTTTTATTTCTTAACTATATTATAAAGATAATAATTAATAAAATAGGTATAATATTATATATTGTTACTGCTTGCTAGCAAAACACGTGGATGCAGATTCATTTTTTGAGGCCGTTCTCAACTTTCTTCTTTTAAAAAAAAAAAAAAAACAAATCCAGAGACAACGAGACAAACTTGCACGTATTTTATTAGTGAATGAGAAATACATTTGCTTTCTTATTGTATGATTGTTTCGGTGAATATAAAGGGAAAAAACAAAGAGTATAAAGATAAAGAAAAAAAAAGTTCTTTATTTCACTTATTTGATACATCATGTAAATAAGAAGGGAGAGATATTTTTTTTTTTTTAAAATAACTTCTTTCATTTTCACCTTTATATAGAGCATATAACTTTATTTATTTTTTATTAATTTTTTCTTTCATGAGATATTGTATTTATACATATTTTCCATGTTTTCATTAATCCTCTCACTCAACTAAGCAAACTGGAGAGAAATTCTCGTGGTTCTTTCTTTCTTATTTTCATCATTTCTCTATTATATTTTTTATTCTTTTTGTTTCTTTTTCCATCCAAACAGACCATTAATGTTTGGATTACATGCTAATTAGTTCTTAAATTTTAAATATGTGCAAGTCAGTATTTAAAGTTTGATGCTAAAAAATGAACTTTAGCTAATTAAGACATGTTAACAGAGTATCACTCAATTAGAGCAATGGCCGAAAAATTTGTCAATTGATTGGTAAGTATGTATGAAAATCAAAAGGAGATATTTCCAAATTACATTAAATTAATGCACTTTTGCTTTGAGATTACCATATTAGGCTCAATTAAGTATTCTGTTGCTACTGAAGAATCCAATGGAACATATAAATTTTGATAAAGTAAAACGAAGGAAAGACTTAATTGGTGCATTTGGGCCCACTAAAATTGTTTGCAATGTTACAGATCATATAATGTGTTCACAGTGCTTTAAGATATGGCTAATATAGTCAAAGTGATGGTAATTTTCACATCAATCAAGTCACATGCTAAATTAATACACTAATAAACTAACATTCCTTATATCCTTTTCAATTGACCATGTTAATTATATTACTATTTTTTAAGAAATAAGTCTTAAGAACATTTAATGATATGATCATCATTAAAATATTTGTTTCATCTCTATTTTTTAATCATTGATTAGTAAGCAACCTCATAATCCTATATTTATTATCTTTCTTGAAATCTAAAATATGATTATATAGTTGCTCATCTTTTTACTTTATCATTTTCTTTGGATTTCTTAGTAGCAAATGCATACTTTGAACCTAATATGATAACCTTAAGGGGCAATCTTGATAATGTAATTTGAAAATATTCCCTTTAATCTTCTTTACAAAGTTTTATGTGTTGATTGGCATGTCTGTTAATTAATGTTATGATTGACTGAAGTTTTTATCAATTTTGACTAACCATTTGACCCTCAACTAACTTCAATAATTCAATTGAGTAACTACTCAGCTAAATGTAAATTAGCTAAATGTCAACTTTTTAGAGTCAATATAGATCTTTAAAACTGTGACTTTTTTTAACTCTTAGTTATTTTTTTTAATTTTTATATAAATATTCTTTTCATTGTAACCTTCAAGAAGAAGATTATTAATGATAATAGAATTTATAAATAAGTAAACAAACATGATGTTTAAAATAGATTTTAATATATATTATAGTTTTATTTTCTTTATTTAATATCAATATACTTTATAACATATGCATTTTAACTTATTAAAATAATTTTTTAATTTATATTCATTTGGAAATTTTAGAATGTGACTAGAAAATAAATAAATAAATCTAAAATTTTAAAAAATATAAAAAGTATAAATGAAAGAAATGAAATGTTAAAAAAATAAAATGAACTAAAAACTTAAAAGAATTAAAAAATAAAAGTTTTGAAAAAAAGGTTACACGACAAATTTAGTTGTTTTCTAATATATATATAAGCTAATGAGATGAATTTATTTGTCAATTTTTTTAACAGCTCAATTACCTTTATTTTAATTAAATGAATTTATAAACTAACTAAAAAAATTAATTAACCTGTTAATTTCGAAAGAGTTGTTAGGTAACAAGAAAATTATTGCCATATGAGACAATGATCACAGCAACGAAACAGAGTATAGCTCACACCAATTTTCATAATCCTCCCTACACATGAATATCAATAAATATCTCATGTGCTGACTCCCTCCCTTTCTAGCAAACCATTATCTGCCATGAACTAAAAATCATTGTAATTCCCATACAAACCCCATTCTCCCTCAGCAGTCACCACCACCAATGCACATGGAGCCAACTATCCCATGTTTAGCAGCCTAGCAGGTACTCATGATTTGTATTATCAAGATTTATTTTATGCATGCATGTGTATATTCCTATTTTTGTTTTATTGACCAATAAAGTTACCATAATAATATAGGAGAGCTAAGAGACAATTTTTTTATTATCAAGAAATCAGTACATTACAAGAGATAAATTGTAATGCATTATTTGTGTTTTCAACTTTAGTTTTAGTTTTTAACACTAATAAAAAATAAATAGAAGTAACGTGTTATCTTATAAATTAGGCAAAATTCGTAATATGTTACTTCTTTTATACAAATAATCCATAACTAATACTTCTAAATGGATACATATATTTAATGGTATTCGATTCTAGTAAATATATTCTCACATTTTTCATTCTAAAACTTGAACCTTATCTTCTTCTTTGAATATTTTTATAAACATGTAAGAATAATGAGAGATTTTGAATTTGCAAACCCATATAATATTATTAATGAAAATTTGCCAATCTAATTAGTTAAAAAAACAAATGAAAAATATAGGGTTATGTGTAATTTATGCTGCACTTACTAGAATACTATTTACCTTAAGGCAGGAAGAGTTACTGTTGAATAGTATAATACACTGTGTGTATATAAAGGTGACTAAGTAAGTAAAAAGCCTTTGTATATTGACTTTTCCCATTTTTGTGTTTCGTCTTCAGCATTCAGCAAGGGAGATCTATTGTTTACTAATGGAGGTTTTGGCTCAAAAACAACAATAATTATTTAACGCGGTATGAAGATTTCAACTTTTCCTACATTATTGTAGTCTCATGCTTTCCAAGTAATAACATAAAATGACAGAAAGAAAGGGTCTCTTTAATTTCCTTTCTTTTTTCTTATTTCTGTCTCGTTTGGTGAATTGAAAAGAATCCAAAGCTTGAGAAGTGCATTCAACAGTTTAGGTTTTTTTAAAGTTAAGTCAATGATTTATATTATTGTTTTAATTTGAATATCTTTGATAAAGAGTTAAAGATTAAGCTGTTCCATTTAAAGAATTAACTTTTCTTAATATATAATTTTTTACAGGAGCAATCATGCTTAATAATTTATATTTTTATTGATTTATTCTGCGTCACATTATGTTAATTTGGCTTAATAATAAGTATACTCTAGGTTATACTATAAACAAATATTATAACCTCATCAGTTGACCCCAAAGGTAAATAATAAGCTTATAGACAAAACCATATGTAATGCTTTTAATTAAATCATTATTACCAAAAAAAAGGTAGAAATGGATTTGAAATTGAGTGAATTGAATATACAATATAGTTGTATCAGTAAAAAATGAATCAATTAGAAGGTTCTTTTCATAATTGGTGAACTCATAGCTGGCGAATCTTGTGATTCCCACCAAAAATAGCAAATCCTGTAATAAATGGGCTACACTAGAGAAGCAAATATATTTTTGCTTTGGTGACAAGGATCATCTGTATTCTGCAATAATAATAAATGGAGCTCTAAATTAGTTGATGAACTTGAACAAAATGAGCAAGTGTAGCAATATCTCGGTTTTGGAGGAGTTGTAGTTGTTGGACATTTACTATTAAGAATGAGAGGAGATAGTATCGATAGGCATAACTCATAAGTATTGTGGTAGGCATTTTGGAGTGGAAGTAGAGTTTCTTTTTTTCAGCCCACAAGTGCTGAAGAGACGAGTGGCATTATGGGGTGTCATTTTGCGGTTTGGTGTACCAAAAATTAAAGGCCCCTAACTTCTTTCTCCTCCTTTTGGGCCACGTTACCCCACATTTCTTATTCTATTCCCATCTGGGATATAACACTAGCAACACTAGTGAAAGTCTTAGTTTCGTTTTTTTTTTTTTCTTGCCAAGCTTAATGACGAAGGAAATTTGTAAAGTGTATTCTATTTAGTTTTTGAGTTTTAAGTGAGGAATTTATTTTCATGTGATTTTAAAATAGTTTTATATCAAAATAACTTGCTTCAATACCATATTTAAAGAATTTTTAAAATGGTAGAAATTTTAGGGAGATTTTTTTAAATAAAATGAAAGAAATTCAATATAAAAAAATTGAAAATTTCTTTACCTATGTAATCTTATTATAAATTTTTTTATTCTTAATCCCTTTCTACCTCTTTTTCTTTCACACCTCTCTCGCTCCTTTTTCCTTTTCTTCTCTATCTTTCTTCTATACTTATTTTTATCTTACTTTCTTTCACATCCCTCCTCTCTCTCTATTAACCAATACATTTTTTTGGTAATAAGATACAAATTTATATTTTTATTTATGACTTCTATTTTTGCTTTTACCTATTTTATTCTTTAACTATTAATAAAGCTAAAGATCCCTTTACTGTTTTGATAAGATTCAAGTAGTTGATTCTAGATTTATGATTAAATTATTTTGTCTTTATAAATAATGTTGTTTTTGTATTCAATCTGAATTGTTGTCTTTAGAGTTTTTTATATACAACTGATGTTCCTATCTTTAGATATAAATAAGATTATTTATAATCATAAAGTCGTATATATATATATATTCAAATAATGCATTTTGCGTGTACCTTTGAATAAAAACATTATGTTGCTTTCAATTAGTCACAATTTACTATGACATAAAAACTTAAGAGTAATGATTAAGAGAAAGAAAATACATTTGATGCCACCAACGCAAATATTTGATTGTTCAATCTTCAACTGATCATCTTAGAACTTTTGGCAATCTTGGAACACCACTAGTATAATTGTGAACATTCCATGAAAATGACCCTACTAAATCATGACAAAGTTTGGGTTCATTGATTGATCTACTGGAAAACCACCAACCACATCTTTAAATTTGATGATTGGGAGAAAGTTGATTACATTTGCATTGTTTGAATTATAAACTCAATGGATCTCATATTGCATAGTATTTCTAATGTAGCTATATTAAGTGAGTATGACTTGATCTAGAATAACATTTTTACTAAACCAATGCATAAAGGTTACTTCAATTGTGGATTGAAATATGTTACGTTTGATGCAACATGAATTAGACACGATGATTACAAATTATTATATAATTTTTAAGAGTATATTGGATGAAGTTGACAAATTGCAATCATTGTTAGAATGCACTTATGAAGTATCTTGTCAAAAAGAGAAAAATGTCACTATGCACACCTTTTTTTCAAATGGCTAAAAAAGGATTGATACACCTAAGTGAAAGAAAATATTATGAATATAAAATCTATGCATTCATTTAGGTAAGTTTTTAACCACATTTTATGAGAATAGTTGTAAATGATGGTTGAGAAAGAAAGTGATAACAGACTTGAAATACAAGCTATATTTCATACAACTTTTCCTAACAAGTTTAAGGCACATGATTAAGAGAGGCCTAAATGCAAACTTTGTGGGAAAATTGACCACAACAAAGTAAAATGTTTTGAGGTAGTTGATTATCCATCAAACTGGAACACATGAAGGTCAAACCATAACGAAAGTAAGAGTTCAGAGGAAGCACATCATACATAAGTCAAAAACAACCAAAATAAGGGATAAACATGGAAGGAAAGAATCATGCTCTCTATGGATCACGAATGCGAAGAAATAATATTCAACATGACCATATGTTTGGTGATGTTTGTATTTTTCATGGATCAACTAATGGAGTGTTGGACAATAATGTTTTACATTATATGACTCATTCCTATTTGATACTTTAGAAAGTACATCACTCTGTAGACACCTTGTAGAGCTATCACACATTATAGTTTCTATTAGCGTGCAATAGTGGTTAAAAAGATGAGAATTTGTGAACCTTAATAGAGACATTAAATTTTGTGTATATTTTTTATTTTTCTAATTTTGACATGTCCCACTTTTCGGTGCTTTAAATGTTATTTTAATTATTTTTCATTTTTTAATAGTGTTATATAAATTAATCGAAAGACAAAAAATTGTACATTTTTAAATTAGATGGACTGAAAATAGACAATTTTTTTTTTAAAAAAACTAAAGTTAAACTTTTAATATTTTAGAAAAATCAAAAACATATTTTATCTATAATATTTTTATAAATTAATTTCATATTATATAAAATATTATACATAAAATACTTTTTATTTATTAAAAAATATGTTTTTTTTAATATGGGATACTAAATAAATTTGGAACAACTTGAAACATAACTTTACTTTATCTTCTAATTTCAAAATCTAACTCAACTAAATTTATTTTATATTGAATCGAATTAAAAAATGAGACAAATTATACTCATCCGTACTTTAAATAATTAATTATTTAACTTAAAAATTATTTTAAGCTAATTTTATCAATATTATATTATGAAAACACTTAATTTATTTTTAATATATTTTACGTAATTCTGTATCATATTTAAATTTCAAATCATTGATTAAACTAAAACAATTATACACAAATTAATTCACACGTTTAGTAATACCAAAATAAAAATATTAATAACTTATTTTTAATATATAACTTTTGATGTCGAATAAAATTTATGTAAATTTCATTAAAAATAATTTTTTAACGGGGTTTACATAAAATTCATTTACCTCAATTACAAAATTATATTAAAAACATGTAAAAAATATTATTACAATTATTTTTAATGACGTTGTTATGAATCAAGACTCTCACTTTCAAATTCAATTGACAGCAATAACTTTTTATGTCTTTACCCACTTTTTAGTAACATAAAGATGTTAACTTTAAATTATTTGACAAAAATAAAATTATTATATAAAAGAACTTACTTTAAAATCTATAATATTCTTAAAATATTATTTGATGTATTATTTGAGTTTATAACATTTTACCTTTTAATTTTATTACTTTTATCTTTATTGTTTTATTAAAATTTGTTCTTTATTTTTTTAATTTTATTTTTAAAAAAAGATCAAATAACTTTTTATTCTTATAACTTATTATTTTAAAATCTAATTATTATAATAAATAACTAATTTTAATAATTATTTTTTTTAAAAATAAACAATAAAAACAAAAAACAACTAATATTTTAAAATGCATGAATCATTTGATCTCTCATTTTTTTCTCGCTTTCATCAAATATATTTTTTATAGAATAAAATCATTATAATTAT
>JAMLFT010001299.1:0-31767 GCA_026544285.1 Pachyrhizus erosus
ATGTAATTTTTTATTTAAAAAATTTAAAACATATTTTTTGAATTTAAAGAATTGAAAACATAATTAATGTGTGCGCTTTCTCTCTCAATATATATAAGAAAAGTACATAGAAGGTCATGATTGTTAAAAATATGTAGTTTGATTTTAATCTTATATTGTGTAAATGATGTGAGACATTGATTATATATTTTTATATAAGCAACCCCTTGTAAACCTTTTTTATATACACCAAAAATAAAAATATATTTCTTAGTGTAGTTGTAGACGTAGACAATATACATTGTTTGTCGAACCAATATCTTTTATTTCCTTCTTTTATTATTGCATTGTTCCTAACAATTGGTATCAAAGCCAATATTTTAGTATGCTTTATGCTTGCGGCTTTATCTTATCTTTCACATTAGAAAATATTTTTTTTTTTCGAGAATCTCAATTTAGAGAAATAGTGAGAGCTTTCTTAGAAAGCAACAAGAACAATGGCGTTGGAAGAAGGGAAGGTGAAGATTGAAAAGTTTGATGACAGAGACTTCGGATTCTAGAAGATGTACATAGAAAACTATTTGCATCAGAAGAAGTTGTATCAACCCTTAACGGAGTAGAAGCCAAAAGACATTGAGCAGTTAGATTGAGAGTTGCTAGATTGGTAGACACTTGGTACGATTCAACTGACGTTGGCCAAGAATGTTGCATTCAACATTCTGAACGAGAAGACAACTGTAGGTCTAATGAAGGCATTGTCAAACATGTACAAGAAGCCATCTATAGCAAACAAAGTGTATATGATATGCAGGCTAGTCAACCTTAGAATGAGTGAAAATAATTCTATTACTAATCACATTAATGAATTTAACACAATTCTTGCCCAGTTGGCATCATTGTAGATCAATTTTGATGATGAGGTGAAAGCATTGATTCTATTATCATCCCTTCAAGATAGTTGGAGTGCAACCCTTACGACAATTAGTAGTTCTGCAAGTAATAACAAGTTGAAGCTTGATAAAATTTGAGACTTGATCTTAAGCGAAGATGTTCGCATGAGCGGTTCAGGAGAATGTTTCAATTCTGATTCCAGCTCAGCATTGAGTACTGAAATTAGAGGAAGAAGTAGCCAAAAAGATCAAAATCAAGGCCAAGGCATATCAAAATCTAGAGGAAGAAAGTAGGTAAAAATCAGAAATGATATTACTTGTTGGGATTGTTAGAAAATGGTCATTTTGTCAATCAATGCAAGGCTCCAAAAAGAAAGAATAATAAAAAGAAACAAGATGATGATGAATCAACAAATGCAGCAACAGATGAGATTGCAGATGCATTAATTTGCAGTTTAAATACTCTTGTTGATTCATGAACTATGGACTCAGGTGCATCATTCTACACTACACCTTCCTTAGAACTATTATATAACTATGTTTTAGGAAAGTTTAGGAAGATTTACCTTGCAGATGGAAAATCTCTTGATACTGTGGGAAGAGGTGATGTTGACATTAAAACCTTTAATGGTGCCCTATGGACTTTGCACAATGTCAGACATATCCCTACCTTAAAGAGAAACTTAATATCTATAGGGAAGTTGGATGATGAGGGGGCATTACACTACTTTTGAAAATGGAACTTGGAAGGTAATGAAAGAAAATCTAGTTGTTACTCATGGAAAGAAATGAGGGTCTCTTTACAAGGATATGGTAACTATCGTAGAGGCTGCCAACAGTTCTTCCCTATGGCATCAAAGACTTGGGCATATAAGTGAAAAAGGAATTAAGCTCATTGTGCAAAAGGTAAGCTATCCGACATAAAGCATGTTGATATTGGACCTGGTGAACATTGTATTTTTGGCAAGCAGAAAAAGGTCAACTTTTCTAAGTCAAAAAAGACATCTAAAGTTGAAAGACTAAAATTGGTGCATACAGATATTTGGAGGCCAGCTCTAGTAAAATCCCTTGGAGGCTCGTAATATTATGTAACATTTATTGATGACTCTACAAGAAAGGTATTGATCTATTTTCTTAAAAAAAATATGATGTGTTTTCTGTGTTCAAAAGGTGGAAAACAAGATTGAAAATCAAACAGGTCTAACAGTTAAAAGTCTGAAATCTGATAATGGTGGAGAATATGGTAGCAGAGAATTCAAGGAATTTTGTTCAGAAAATGGGATCAGAATGATCAAAACAGGGCCAAGAACACAAGAACAAAATGGTGTGGCCGAAAGAATAAACAAAACCTTGAATGAAAGAGCTAGGTGTATGAGGATCCAATCAGGCCTACCTAAGGTGTTTTGGACAGATGTAATAAACACAACAACCTATCTCATAAATAGAGGACCATCAGTTCCTTTAGAATATTAGTTACCTGAAGAAGTATGGTTTGGAAATGAGGTAAATCTTTCACATCTGAGAGTCTTTGGTTGTGTCTCATATATTCTAATAGACTCTAACAGTATAGATAAATTAGACCCTAAGGCAAGATTATGTTATTTCATTGGTTATGGATCTGACATGTATGACTACAAATTTTGGGATGACCAAAATAAGAAAATTATCAGAAATAGAAATGTTACTTTTAACCAAAATATGTTTTATAAAGATATGTCTGTAGAATCCATAAGTGCAAATAGATAGTCAAAGCACTATGAGAAAGTAGCATTAGAAAAAATTTCAGAAAGTGATGTAATTAACAAAAAAAGAATACAAAGGTAAAGCCTGAGTCAGAACCAGAACCAACAATGAAGCCATAAACTTTTGGGACCCAAGTAAGAAGATCAAGCATAACGATACTAGCACCACAAAGATATTCTCTTTCATTGCATTATGTGTTGTTAATTGATGCTGGTGAGTTAGAGCACTTTGTTGAGGCTATACATGGAGATAACTTTATTAAGTGAGAGCAAGCAACGAAAGATGAGATGAAATCCCTTCAAAAGAACAAAATTGGGTCTTTAACCAAGCTATCAGAAGGAAAGAAGACTTTGTAGAACAAGTGGGTCTATAGGTTAAAAGAAGAACCTGATGGCAGTAGAAGATATAAGGCGAGACTCGTAGTGAAAGGATTTAAGCAGAAACAAGGAATCGACTTCACAAAGATTTTCACTCCTGTTGTCAAGATGATTACCATCAGAGTTATCTTGAGTATTGTAGCTGCGAAAAATCTTCATCTAGAGTAGTTAGATGTTAAAATTGCATTCTTGCATGGGGATCTAGAGAAAGACATCTTTATGACATAACCAGAAGGTTTTGAAGTACAAGGCAAAGAGAATCTTGTGTGCAAGCTATGTAAAATTTTGTATGACTTAAAATAAGCACCGAGATAGTGGTATAAGAAGCTTAATGAGTTTATGAGCAACTTAGGATTTCACAGATGTAAAGAAGATCACTACTGTTATGTTAAGAAATGTGTTGATAGTTATATTATTCTTGCTTTATATGTTGACGACATGTTAATTACAGGGTCTAGTATGACAAAAATTAACATATTGAAGAAACATTTGGCAGAAAATTTTGAGATGAAGGATCTTGGTCCAACTAAACAAATTCTTGGCATGAGAATCTCCAGAAATAGAGCATAAGGTATTTTGAAGTTGTTTCAAGAGAAATATATTGAAAAATTGTTTAACAGATTTAATGTTAGAGACGTAAAGACTAGGAATACCCCTTTGGGAACACACTTAAAGTTTTCTAAGAGGCAATCTCCTCAGACAAACAAAGAAAAAAGGTTACATGTTTAAAGTATCATAGGCGTTTGTAACAGAGAGCTTGATATATGTTATGGTATGTACTAGACCTGACATAACACATGTAGTAGGAGTTGTGAGTAGATTTCTATCCAATCCTAGAAAGGAGCATTGGAAGGGTGTGAAGTGGATATTGAGATATTTGAAAGGCACTTCAAGGATGTATTTGTCTTTTAGAATAAGTAATCTCACTTTACAAGAATTTTCTAATGCAGATTTAAGAGTAGATCTAGATGATAAAAAGAGCACAACAGGTTACATCTTTTCGTTGCGTGTTACTGTTGTTAGTTGAAAGTCTAAACTTCAAGGCAGAGTTTCTCTTTCAACCACTGAAGCCGAGTATGTGGCTATTTCAGAAGCAACCAAAGAGATGATATGATTGAAGAACCTTCTCAAAGGAGCAAGATGATTCTTCATTATTTAGTGACAATCAAAGTGTAATGTATCTCGCAAAAAATTCAATCCTTCATTCTAGATGCAAACAAATTGAGTTGAAGTATCATTTTATTAGAGACTTGATAAGTGATGAAGATTTATCTTTGTTGAAGATCTCAGGATTAGAGAATCCAGCTGATATGTTGACCAAGACTATTACAGCTGATAAATTGAGACTTTGTATTATCTCAACTTGCCTTTGAGAATAATTGATGATGAAGATATGACACTAGGTGGTAATGTAAATCAAACTCCAAGTGGAGGAATTGTTAAAAATATGTAGTTTGATTTTAGTCCCACATTGTGTAAATGATATGAGACATTACTCATATATTTCTATATAAGCAATCCCTTGTAAACCTTTTTGATATACACCAAAAATAAAAATATACTTCCTAATGTAGTCATGGACATAAACAATATACATTATGTGTCAAATCACGTTAAATTCTTAAGTCTTTTCTCTCTTTCTCTTTTATTTCTTTTTTTTATTATTGCATTATTCCTAATAGTGATCACTGCCATGGAATCCTTCTGTGACATCTTAATACTCGTGCTAAACCAACCGGAAACAAATTTCTGAAAGGAATGAAAGCCAAAAATTGGGAGAAAAAAATCATATTAAGAAATAATGAAAAAGAAAATAAGATTGTTAGTTGATAAAATTAATTAATTAATTCACTAATATGACGTTTCCAAAACCAACATAATTTATGCGTATGAATATATTTGTATGTATATGTAGCTATGGTCTGCGCCCTTTTCAAGAGGAGTAAATTATAACTGAACGTGGGTCTAAGTTAAGCTGAACTTCTCTACTTTGGTCGAGAATACGTACATTTTCTGGCCCCAATAAAGGAGCATAGTTTCGCTCGAAAGGAACATATTCATTATAAGCACCATTGAGGTGCAATGAAGTGAGAAGGGAAAACAACATAAGAAAATATGGACTAGAATTCATCAGGAGAAATGGCCAAAAATATGGACTAGAATTCCCTGCTTTGGTTTCTCTTTGTGTTGTAGTTGTTTATATTTTAAGACGAGTCTATTTAAAAGAGGAAGACACAAATATAATCAATATTTCTTACAGATAATTATGTTGGATTTGTGTGGAATTAAATGTTCGCAATATTGTTTATATTTTAAGAGTGGAAGACACAAATATAATTAATATTTCTTACAGGTAATTATGCTGGATTTACATGACATCAAATCTGTGTGATATATATATCTTTAAATTAGAACTATATATTCCTTTGATGTTTATATTAAATTTTATAAAAATTGAGTAACAATAAAAATATAATAAAATAATTCATATATATATATATATATATATTATAGCATGGTTGATGATTGTATATTTGCTTTGTTGCTCCTGATATCATAATCCGAAAAGTTATGTCCTAGCATGCATAATGAAACCTCACAATTTGTTGACAAAAAAATTTTAAAAACGCTTCAAAAATTATAATTTAATGATTTTTTAAAAAGGAAACCTTTTGTTAATATGTATCTTTAGAGCAAAAAATTGAGCACCATCAATTGATGAAAAAAATATTAGTCATATTACAATCTAGTAACATCTATAATGAAAGAGACATTATAATCTAGTCTACGATAGTGTGCTAAGAAAATAAATCAATTGTCTTATTAAGAAAAATTGGTCATGTGACCAACGAAATAAAAATATATAAAAACAGGATCAAATAACTTGAATTAAGAAATCATTATTGGGGGGGGGGGGGGTCACAATGTTTGATTTATGCAATCATTTAGTGCAAAAGAAAAAAAAAATCGTTAATTTTTGTAATTTGCAACTTTAGAATACCATTTAACGTACATGTTTACAATTAGGCTTTAAAAAAATCGCTCAAATATATACATAATACCATCTAAGTTTAAAAGTTTGTTTTTTTTTTGGCAATTAATTAATGTTTTTTTTATCCATCGTTCAGAAAAGGACATAAATAAGAAAAATTCGAAAAACAACATTCAAAGCAGTGTTATTAACTCGATTAGGACGATATGTCACTGAATTATTAATTAGTGGAATTAATCAATTATTAGTTATAATGCATGATATAAATGTTTTATAATATCATGACTAGGATTCAATTTCTTCAAAAAGCAAAAGTAGTGATTATTTTTTTGAAATAACCGTTTCTTTTACAAACAAACGCTGTAATAAATGGGTCCTTTAAATGATTTTCATAAAATCAATCGTTTTTTAAGTAATTATTATGATTGTAAATAAGTATAAATTAACTTTTTTCTAAAAAATTCTAAATAATAATTACTAGACTATTTTAAATCAGAATCACTTTTCTTAACCTGTAACAAACTTGTCCAATAAGATAGAATTAAAAATAAGAAAAGTTTGACATACATAATTGTATTAATGAGTTATAAAACAAATTTTTTATATAAAAAATTCAGAGTGTATATATATATTATTTATTATTTATTATTTTTAAGAATTTTTTTTTTATTAATCTATCAAATTTATTTCTACACTTAATTAGATTAGTTATTATTCTCTAAATTATATTCATGCCAAAAAGAGAAAAAAAAAATAGTATATGAAATATCAAAATAAATGGTAAGACACTTAGAGTATATAACTTTTTTTTACTAATTTATAAACTAATTTTATCAAATAAATTTTATTTAATATACATGCTTATTTTAATAATTTTAAATTTATTTTTATAAATTATTTCAAATAATTTATAAAAACAAATTATCGTGTAAATTATTAATTTTTTTACTCTCATTATTTGTTTAATTTTTTTTTACTTTTTGATTAAATAATTAATTATATTATTTTATATCATTTTATATTTATCAACTAACTTATTAACTAACCTTATTAAATACTTTCAAATTAATTAGTTAGTTTATAAATTTTTAGTTTTTCATCTAATATAAGTTAATTTTACGAAACACATCTTAAATAAGAGAAATAAATAATAAAAAAAATTATAAATTATTTTTGTAAAAATAAAATATTAATAATTTTTCATGATTTATGTATTATAATAAAAATAATGAAAATATAATTAAAAAAATTAGAGGTGACGGGACACAAGTCCACCTTGTCCAACTCTATATCCCTCTGGTAAATAAACAAAGATTCAATTAATACAATTGAAATTAATTACGAAGACTTTTATGACCTTAGCTGTCATATTCTCATTTGAGCTTAAAATTTATTTATTAAATCCTTTAATTTCGTTGAAGCTTTTGGATTTTTTTTAGCTTCTGAAATTGTGTTGGAATATACGAGAGGAGGAAACTATGACTAATGGGTAGATCCTGCAGCGGAATACGTATTTGACTAATTTGTGCAGAGTGGATACTATTGAGTATTGAGAGTTGGGTTTAGTAGAAGGATTAGTTTTTCATAATGTAATAAATAATAAAATTGTTTTTAGATTGTTTTTGAAGTAAGATATCTATATATATAAAAAAAAAATGTTATAGTGGATTTCGGATTTGACAGGTGGTCGACCAAGATTCGTTGTTAAAGAATGTTAGTATAATACGATAGTCGATATTTGTTGAAGATAACGCAGCAATAATAGTATGAAATATGGCCACGTCTTCAACGTACGAAGCAGAACATTGTTTAGAAACTTAAGTGGTTTGTCATTTCGTACTTTACTGTTATAAACAGCTAATTATTGGAAGACCACTTCTGGAAATGGGAGCACCTTAAAGAGGCAAGTTGCACATCATAGTGGATCTTGTGTGTCATTTTACTCAAAACATTCAATCATAATTGACTAAAATATTTCATGTGATCCACTTCAACTATCAACATTATACACGACACTTTTAATAACTATCCTTTAAAGGTTTAATAAGTACATATATAATAATATTACAGCCTAGATTTGTAAATGAAAGAATCTTATATAATAATGAAACTAATAATTTTTATCCTTCCAGCCACTAATTTTTTTTTATTAATTATGTTAATTTTTTTTTAAAAAAAGATTGCAATATTATATAATTATTAAATGTGGTAATTTAAGTAATAACCGAGTAATTTGTAAAGTAAAGGTGTTTTTTTTTTACTTTTCTAAAATTTTATTATAGAAATCTTTGTTTTGCCTCATAGAAAACTTGAGATCAAAAGAAAAAAAGGTGTCATTTGGTAGTATAAATAGGTCACATTCTTGTACAATCCTTACTTCCTAAATAAGAGATACATATTCTTAGTTTCATTCTTTAAATAAAGATGTTAGTTCTTCTACTCTTCTTACTAACTAGTCTTGATCTAGTAATCAATGCATCAACTCTTAATGCTTGTACGAATTGTGGAGACTTTGTAGTGCCATATCCACTTAGCACAAACGAAGATTGTGGAGACAAAAGGTACAAAATCTATTGCAATGATGGAAACTTAGAGTTCTTATCAGCAACAAGAACTTACTACAAGATCCTTACAATTAACCCAAGTGCTAACAAGCTTGTCATTAGCCCACCCCCTATATTGAAAAAAACTTGTTATTCTTCTGATCTTTTTATGGGAGGCTTCTTACTTGATGAAACTTTGCCCTTCAATATATCTACACAAAATACAGTCATGTTGTTTAATTGCTCTAAGAATATCCTTCAGTCTCCATTGAACTGTTCTTTAAATAGTATTTGTAGACAGTTTGAGGAAGAGAAAGAGGAAGGAATTGGGTGCATGGACACCCTTTGTTGTCATTACTTAAAGGACTCAGCTATGAATTCCCATAAGATCAACATTAGGGTTGGAAGTTGCACTGCTTACACTTGTTTAGTGGGTTTCAAGCTTGGTGACCCTCTTGAAACTTGGAATTATGGGATTGAGTTACAATGGTTGCCTCCCAATTGACTAAAATGCATGCTCGTAGTGTTATATGATAATAACAACACCATGATGTGTGATGTTTTCTGTTGCCTATAATTGAGAAACTTGCAATAATAATGTGAGTTTGTTGCTTTTGAAGCTTTGGTTGTTAAAAGAACAAGTCACATTGTCAATTGTGTGCTTTTATTTGCAAATCATCGTTCTTTTTGTGTTGAATTATCTTTTTATGTTTGCTTTTTTATATCATTTTGAATTCCAAATTTGCTTGCTTGTTTTGTTATAGTTCTTATATGAATAAAGATAGACCTATTTCTTTCTCTCAGTAGAACATAAGTTGTTCAATTGATTATACTTTGTCATATTCATAATGCAACACATTTTAATGATTAATCATTTTTTATCGATTATAGCCTATTTTACTAGAAAGAACACTCAACATCTTAAAAATAGTATCAAGATAACGAGAGAGAATTTAAAAGGGCTTAAAAGGATATGAATAGATTTTTTTTTTTTTTTGTGAGAGTTGCATGCGATGCATGGAAGAAAGAACACTAAAAGACCTAGTTACACAACTAACAAATTAGAACAAAATGTCCAACAAACAAGGTGGAAATATAAAACACGCAAGCGTTTTTACATGCCCAATAAAAATAAATAGGAGTTTAAACAATTTCTTTTATGGAGATATATTGTTACTTTACTTCCATCCTCAAAAGATATATTTTGTAGTTTTTATTTTAATTTTTTTAAAAAATTATTATTTTATTCCCTAAAAATGTTAGAATTGAACATTTTAATTTTAAAAAAAAAATTGATAAAATCGTTTTGAAAGTTTCATTCTTTTATATTTTGATCTTTCCATTAGTACTGGTTACTTAACATTAGCAATCCTTATGAAATGTTTTGTATCAAATCTTGTAAAAATTAAATAACAACAATAATAACATAATCAAAATATTTTTATTTTTATATATTTTCAAAATATATATTTCCTTAACATAGATACATATGAATATCAAGTCATTTTCAATTAAAAAAAGTATTTATACCATTTATAAGGTAAGACTTTTAATCTAAAGGTGATTTTTTTAGATAATTTTTTTTTGTAAAATAATTCCTTCTCTTTTAAAAATAAAGACTTTTATAATTTATAGCTATTTTTAAATAAATTAGTTTGATATTTTTATTTTTTTAACATTAAAAGCTATTTTTATGTTATAATTTTTTGGATAATATTTTATTAGATTTTGGGATTGGAAATAAAGAAGAAAAAGAAAAATTAGAAGAAAAAAATTTCTTAAAACTATCTATTTAGAAATATATATTTTTAAAATTTTCTTAAAATAATATTCATTCTATTTTTTTCATAATAAGAGAAAACTAAAATATTTTGGTATAAAATAAAGACTTAAATCTACTTTTGGTTCTTATAATATTACAAATGCCTAATTTTGGTCTATATAAAAATTTAATTACACAATTGGTTATAAATAGTTTTAGAATTGAACAATTTTAGTCCATCTTTAGTTTGTTGTCCAAAATTAGACAGAAAATATTAATATGATTATGATTAATAACACATATGATTATCTTATTCACATAGAAAATAATATTAAAAGTAAAGAATAAAATTTACTTTAATATATTTAAAAATTATTTCTTTCAAATAAATTTTTTAAATAATTATATTTTGACTTAAATAATTTTTTGTTACCTATAAAATAGGATTTTTTTTATTTTAGTCCTTTAAAAATTTTAATTTTTTATTTTAATTTATACTTTTAAGTAACAACATTAATTAATGACATAACGATATTGAGAATTATCACGTCATCAAGGAGTTTGATATGATAGTTATAAGTCATTTTTATTGGTAAACTATATTTTTTAAATATTTTATTTATTAGTTTGACATTATCAAAAATTTTAAATAAATAAGTATTTAAAAATACAACCTATAAAATAAATTACATCTAACTACCCTATTAAACTATTTGATAACTTGATAAATCAATCAATTATTAACATTATTGTTATATAATCATTTAAAATTGTTATTTAAAAATAAATATTAAAATTAAAAAATATATATTTAAAAGATTAAAAACAAAATAAAAATATTTAAAAGAATAAAATAAAAAAATCTCTATACAAATATTAAAATGTTATTTAAATTTTATCTTTTAAAATTTTTAAATGTATTAAAATAATTTTTTTTTTAATTTTTAATATTATTAATTTTCTTTATAATTAAGAGTAAAAAATATTATCAATTACAATCACATCAATTTTACCATTTAATTTTATACAACAAAATAAAATTGTTCGATATTAAAAATATTGAAGATCAAATATATAATTAAAATTTTATAAAAATAAAAATTACATATTTATAAAATTACATGAACCAAAAAAAATATTTAAATCTAGAATAAATCAAGTGAAAACACTATCTAACTAAAAAATATAAAAATTATTTTTTGACATCAACAAATATAAAAATTTAAATGAGATGTTAACGCAACAATATATAAAATTAACATTAAAAACGTGTTTAAATGTCATACTAGTATGATATAAAATTAAAATCAAATAAGGAAAAATACTTTTTATTTAAAATTTAGTGGTGATGGACTATATGTATGAATTTATTAGTTTAAAATTAACTATTATTATTAGAATTTAATTAGAATGTATTGAATATTGATAACAATTTTTTATATTTTTATTTATTAATATAAACGGTAAGATTATTAATTTTTATAATAATGATATAAAAAATTATGTTTAAGATAAATTTTAATTTATCGACAGTATAATTTTTTATGTGAAATTAAAAATTTATTATTATTATGATTATTATTATACTTAAAAAATAAGAAAAAAATAAATATAAAAAGTATTATGTCCTTTTTCCCAGTAAATATTAATTTTTATTCAGATTTGATTTTAAATGAATTTTTATATGTTCAAAGTAAATATTTTACGTATCATTTTTCTCTTTGATAAATCAATCTCGATTAAGCAATAATATTTTATCCACCATTGACTCATTAATATTTTAAATACCGGAGAAGACGATTTTATTACATCCCTTTCATCTTCTTTGAATGTTTATATAAAGTAATTACACTTTTATGATAGATACAAATATTATATTGTTCTATTTTCCTCTCTTATGTTAAAAATTATCCTTTCATTTCCTTCTCGTGACATATTAAAATACATGACACTTTATTTTATTTTTAAAAGTTGAATAAATTATATTTTTCTTCTTTAAATGATGACATTTTGTTAACTTTATTACACTACTCATCATTCTTATTATGTTAAAAATTATAGTATTCTATCACCACAAATTCAAATTCATGACATTTCACACTTTTTATGTTAAAATTTTGTTAACCACCTATCTATCTATCTATATATATATATATATATATATATATATATATAATATATATTATCCTCAATGAATAACTTGCTGTTGGAAAAAAAAAAGGGTAGTATATGTGAGATTATAAACTCTAATTTCAATGGGATTATTACATACACAAAAAATAATTAATTGCTAATTGGTGTATGAGTTTACTTAAGTCAATATGTTTAACAAATTTTTTTATAAGTCTTATAACAAAATAACTTTTGAAATATGCATTTTTATACAGGTCAAATCAAACTTTTTTAAAAAAGAAAAGAAGAAAAAGATAAATTATATTTTAAATATTTTTAAAATTAATAACGTATGAATTTGATTTTTTTAATTTTTTTATATTATTTTAACCCATCTAATTTTAAAATATATTTTTCATTTTAAATATTGTATAAATTATTTTTATTCTTGTATAAAATACTATTTAAAATATTTTAAAAATTAAAAGCCATACATTTTAAATTTTAAAAAATAAATTTTAAAATTAAAAGAAAAAATAATATAAAAAATTTAAAATAACTAAAATTGAACTTTAATCATGTTAAAAAAACAAAAATATTTTTGTATAATTGTTATAAACTTTATAACTAATAAATATTTGGTTGATATGAAGGGGAAAACACTCCATTAATTCTTATTACGACAGGCGCTTGTGACATGTTTGAAAGATTAGCAGAGACTCGATTTGAAAGATTACTACACAAACTTAAACAACAAATTATATAAACCCAATTATATCTACTCAAATATATACTCTAGCATCTTGTGCTCCACAACATCTTGTGAGAAAGGAATATTCATCTAATGAAGTTTTTAGATGCATTTAAGAGTTTACAACCCCACACCCATGATGCTAAAATCGTTACTTATTCTACATTACGAGTTAAGCTTTTAATATACAACTTTTCAAATGCCTTTAAGGTAGACAATAGTGTAGGAATATTAGGAAAGTCACATTAAAGTAAAAAAATTCTCATATTTAATGTAAAAGAATTTTATTTATTTAATTTACAATTTTCAAAATAAAAAATTTATAAAATATTAATTAATTTATAAAAGATCTATTTACAATTTTGTTTAATTTTAATCTTGTTACTATTCTTATTATTATCATAATTGTTATTATATAATTGATTGTTATTATTTTTACCATCATCTATTATTATTGTCATTTTAATTATTATTGTCATTAATATTTGTTCACTATAACTAGTACCAATGCTATCAGTTCATGTATTTATTATTTTTTATTTTAATTAAATATATTTCATTTAAAATAAATTATATATAAAAATATTTTATTTACATCAAATGCAAATATATAACTTTGCTTAAAATAAATACATTATTCATAAAACTGTTAAATAATATCTAAACAGATTAATTTATAAAATTTTCTAAAAAATATACTCTTAAAAATTGCATTATAATAAAAGTAATTTATTTGAAATTAAAAAAAAAACTATCTTTTACCAAACATCACCTAAATTAAATCTTTAATATTATGTTATGTGCAACACATTTCTTATTTATTTATTTCTATCTATAGCAATTGCTACAACTTTGTTCTTACAAACTACGCATATTTTGTTCATGTTTATATTTTTATTTAACTATTTATGTGATAAATTTATTTGATAATTTATATGTTGTTTAATCATTTCTCCTTTTCACACTAATTAATTTAATATGCTTTTGTACAATTTATTTAGAAGAAGATTAAATTATATCGGTATAAATTACACCAATTATTATATCATCAATAATTTTATATAAAATATATTTTTTATTAATCTAATTGTTAAATTATAATTATATATTCTCTAGATTGTTTGTATCAAATTTTATAAAAAAAAATTAATAACAATAAGATAACAATCAAATAATTTATATTTATATATATTATATAGTACTTCAATTTTGATATATATAAATGAGATAAAAAAATAATTTTAAATTAATATAAATTTTTGTAAACATGTTTTATGTTAAAAGAATTTTTAATTCAATGATAGATTTTAAAAATAAATTATCTAATTAAATATTATTAAATGATGGAATAATTAATATAAGTTACATTAGTATGATTTGATTCTTTCTATTTATTTATCATGTTTAATTTTAAATATAATTACATTAGTTATTATATTTTCTCAATTACATCCTTAAATAAAAAATAATATATAAAATATCAAAATTATAAATGATAAAAATAAATAATGGGATAAAAACTATAAAAAAATTAATTATTTTTAATTTATGTAGTCGAATACAGATAAAAAATAAACAAATTATAATTTAAAAGATAAAAACTAAGGGCTAAAGTCCACCTTATCCCACTCTCCATCCTCCCGTAAATAAATGGAGACAAGATTCCATTAAGATTATTGCTATAAATCGTGAAGACGTTTATGTCCTTAGTTGTCAACTTCTCATTGGAGTTAAAAATTTATACTTTTAATTCACCAATTACATTGGAGCTTTGGGTTAACTTTTGAATTTTGTGCTATATATATAAGGGGGGAAATTATGGGTAGATCCTGTAGTGGGTTACAGATTCGACAAGTGGTGGACCAAAATTCTTCTTAAAGAAAATAAAACAATGGGGTATGCACCATTAAAACAATGGGGTATGCACCATTAAAACAATGGGGTATGGTATAGCCATATCTTCTAGGTGTGAACCAAAACGCTAATGATCTAAAACTTTAAAGCTAGCCCTCTTATTCAATTAGAAACTTAGATACTTTGTCCTTTAGTACTTTACTGTTACAAACAATAAATAGGCAATGGGAACACCTTAAAGAGGCAAGTTGCACCTCATAGTGGTTTTGGTTTGCAATTTTATAATTACTCAAACATTTAATTGAATTCCAAACCAAAGTTACATACAACACCTGTCTTAACAACTCTTTATGAAAGTTCAAAAAGTATATAATAATAATATTACAGACAAGACTTATGAACGATCGCAACCAAGTTGAATCATTTGATCCTCGTAGCACTCATGTTTGACAAAACTCCATGACATGAAAGGTGTAAAGATAAGAATCTAACAATTAATTAAATCAAATCCCAGTTCAACATTTTTTTTTTTGTTCTCTTTTTCTTTTGTTAATAAGAATGAAACTAATACTTGTTATTCTTTCCAGCCTCACATTTTTTTTATTTGATAATATCTCTCCACTGTGCAATGTAAATCCCTGCCAAAAGTAACATTTCTATATTCTTAAATATAATACCTTAATAAAGTTATTATGCTCGTGGCTAATTCCTGTTTGACATTTTATGTCACTAATGTCAGATATGATACATTATTTGGAAATAGGACATATTAAATTATCACATCTGTGCTGGTCAATGGTTGTGTGTCATGTTGGTGTCCATAGTTCTTAATACCACGTATATATTTTTCAGTAAAGAAAATTAAGTGAATTGAATTTTAGAGTTTATTAGAGTTAAAGATTAGATATGTCTTAAAATTTAAATAACATTTACAGAAATATTTATATATCATCTCTCAACAAAGTTCTCAAACTGACAGCAAAATTCAATTCAATGCACATCCTAATGAGTCTAATGGTTACCAACTGGATCAATCCCAATTGATAATATCACTTATATATGTTACATCAATTTTAATTTTAGATTAAACAACAAGCAAGTATTTCAGGCACTGATAAATACGATATATATATATATATAAATTAAAAAATAATAATTTAATTGATGAAAGGTCATTTTCTTAATAATAAATAGTATAAGCTAAAATATAAAAATAATATTTTAAAATTTTTAGTTTAAAATAATCTAAAAAATTATCTTATTTAATAGAAAATTATTTTAATGATAATTTACAAGTTTCCTGTTATATCAAAGTTTATTGAAGAAGGTTGAGTATTAATTAAAAAGAACTAAAAACATTAATTCAATAAATGTTTAAAGAGAAAAAAATTAATTCGATATGGTAACTTAGAAAACACGTGTCTTAAAATGAGAAAGATACACGGTTGAGTAAGAAAAAAATACGTATAAATATTTTATATTCTTACACATTGTTATTTAAGTTTTTTATACACAGATAAATATCATCATATTAAATTTAGATTTTCCTTTTACGGTTCGTAAGAAAAAATATTCAACCAACTTAAGTAAATTATCTTGATAAAAAAAATTTAAGTATTTAATTATAAGATACCCTGTACAATGAATGGAATATAAGTATCAGTTAGTGGTATGGATAATTTTTTACAAGGGGCTAAGTCTAGGAAAAAAAATGTATGGGCTATACAAGAGGCTTTCTATAACCAACGGCCTAAAAATAAAGCTTTGGTATTCTTAAGATATTATTTGGATTAGGAATTAGGAGGAGAAAGAAGAGAATTAAAAAACTTTATAATTAGTCTTTTAATTATTTAGTACAAGGAGCTTTTCATAACTAACGGCATAAAAATAAAGATTTGGTCTTCTTAGGATATATTTGGACTAAGGAATTGAGTGAAAAAAGAACAGAAAGGAAAAGACTTGTAATTATTAATTTTTAATTGCTTACAAATATTTTTTTTTTAAAAAGGAAGAAAATAAAATTAGAAATTCTCCACAAATTTCTACGTTTTTTGAGTTTTTCAAATTTTATGTTATGTATTTAAAAATATATATTAATAATTATTATAATTTAAGTAATAATTTATCACTTTGTAAAATAAAGATTTATCTTTTATTTTTCCTCCTCTTTTCTTATTTATTTTAATTTCTTTCTCACCAAACTTAAATATATATATTGATAGAAACTTTATGAAAGAGATTTTTGTTTTGGGTAGAATTTTTTGATCTGAAAAAGGAATTGTGTTATTTGGTAGGGGTGAACACAAGTTTGAATCAATTTGATTATTTGATAAATCCAAATTGAATTAAAAGAATAACTTTATGTTGGTTTGGATCATTAGTTTGGTTTGAATTTTAAAATTATAAACTTAATGATATTGGTTTGAATATTGAATCTAGACATATCAATCTCAAACCTATTTTACCTATATTAAGACGAGTTAATTCGATTTAAATTGGCCCAAAAAAATCAAAGTCAACCAAAATTAATTAACATTGATCAATTTAAATCTATTTTTCTCTTAAACTTGATTTGATCCAACATATGTCCACCCCTATTATATGGTAGTATATAAATTGGTCACATTGTTTAGCAATCCTTACTCTTAAGGGATAAGTCTTTCTAGTTTCATTCTTCAAATAATGATGGTAGTTTATCTACTCTTTCAACTAAGTAGTCTTAGTTTAATGCGTAAATCCTTAGTACTTCATTGGATTGTGGTGACTTTATAATCCCCTATCCCCTTGATGCTAATGACAACTACAAAAACAAAAGGTAAAAGTTTATTGCAATGATAGAAACTTAAAGTTCTTTTTAATAGAAAGACTTATTATAAGATCCTTAAAATTTTATCTAAGTGCTAACAATTATGTCATTAACTTACCATATACTAAAAAACACTTATTAATTTTATGATCTCTTTAGGGGAGTCTTACTACTTGATGAAAGTTTTTCATTCAATATCATTTAGTCACCATTGAAGTATTCTTCAAGTAATATTTGTAGGAACTTTGAGGAAAAGGTGGAGGAAGCTCAATGTATGGACACCCTTTTCTACAATTACTTAAAGGATTTGTCTATGAATTCCTATAAGATTAGAACTAGGATTTAGAGTTACACTACTTACACTTATTTAATGGGTTTCAAGCTTGATGACCTTGAAACTTGGAATTATAGGATTGTGATGAAAAAGGTTGTCTTCAAATTGAGTTAGATACATGTTTGTAGTGTTATATTGACAACAACTACTTTTGTGTGGTGCTTTTGATCAAGAGATAATAGTATGAGTTTTTTTCTTATGAAATTTTCATTATTAGAAGAGTATATCATTATTAACTATATGCTCTCATTTGCAAATCGTCATTTATGTTGTGCTAACTTGTTTTGTTATACTCCTTTGCTTCTAGTTTTGTATCCCAAATTTGTTTATATATTTTGTTTCAATTTTTATTTGAATAAAATATACACTTTCATTTCATGCTCTAAGGAGAATATAGGCTATTCATTTTATTCTATTTATTGTCATATAGATATCACAACACACATTTTAGTGATTAATCATTTTTCTTCAATCATAACTTGTCTCATTAAAGAGAACACTCAATACCTTCAAAAATAGTATAGAAATAATAATAAAATATTTTATTAATATTTAGAAGAATTGATTTCAGTAATTTTTAGATGCAAAAGTTGTGTTTAATGTATGGTAGAAAAAAGCAATCAAAAAATAGTTATACACTACTAATGATTCAAATAAAATACCTAAATGCCAAGTTGTAGCATAAGAGCAATTTTTTCCCATACACAATAAAAACAAATAAGAGCTTCAACCATCAATTTCATAGAGTTTTGTTGTTACTTTACTTTTTACCTTTTAAAGCGTACTTTGTAATTTTCTTTTGACTTTGTAAGTAAAATGTTATTTTAGTTTCCAAGAAATGTTAGTTAGCACCAATAATGTTATGCTTCATGTAACACCCTTATAAGTATTACCTTAACCTTATACGTACTAACACAAAACATATACTTTTAAGTTAACAATCTTGTCATCATTTTAAAGAAAACATACATGATCAAATTAAGGATACTCTCAAGGTAGCTTACTATCCATAATAATAAACAATTAATTATAATGTGATAATTAAATGTAAAATGAATAATATACGAAGCATGATGAGGACTTCAACTATAAAAATATCAAAGTAATAAATATGATAGTAAAGTATTTAAGCTACGACTATGGTACTCCCTATTTTGCCTGATGTTCGATTTAATCTATATTTTAAATTAAATTAATAAAACAAAAGGTCTCTGTAAACGCCTTAAAAATACCACAAAATCTTACTATACAAATAACAAACATTTACATACTTGACAATTAAATTACAATTTTTCTCTTGCAAAGAATTTGGTTCTCCAAGTATACATTCTCACCTAACCACTTATGAGATGAATTTATTTCATAATTCATATGTTGTTTAATCATTTTCCTTTATCACACTAATTGTATATACTTTTGATAATATAATATGGCAGAGAATAACTAATTAATTACATCAACTCAAAGAGCGACAAATTTATATATAAATAAGGAGAATGCAAATGTACCCTTTTACTTTTAAATAAATTACATAAAAATATTTTAAATACATATATTCTAACATCCTAGTTTTATATATTTCAACTGTTTATCTTGAATTATTTACTCTTTTTTTTATAATAATTATTAACTTTTATCTTTTAAATAAATTGTCCCCTAATTTGGGAGAATGCCGCCAACAAAATAAATTGTTCAATTCCTCCACAAAATTATAGATACAAAAGGAGACAAAAAAAAAAAATACAAAAGCTACAGTATTATTTTAGTACTCTAAATATACACTTACATCAATTTGGTCTAGTACTACAGAGTAGCGACATTAAACTGATTTTTCTGTCAAACTGGATTGCAACAACTTAAATCAACTTAATGTCTTTTTTAATCTTTAGAAGATCAATTTGATGTCATAAATATTTAAAGTAAATCAATGGCAAAGTATATCTTTAATAAAGATTTAGCCGGCAAAACAGTTATTGAATGCAGTGTGGAGCAAGAAAATAAGGAAAGCCTTGGAAGAGCATTCTCACTTGGCATTCCCAATCTTTCTCTTTACATCAATAGACCCTGGAGGCTTTCTTGCTTGAGTAACCAGGGTGGGTTGTTTCCTTGATGACACAGGCAGAGGAATTAATGATGGGATCATACTCCTATTTGCATAAAAGGTTGTAGGAAAGCCATCAAATAAAAAATCATTGTTAATATCTTTGATAAGCTTATATGCAACATAAAGTAACTACCATAAACTCTAATTAAGAGGGTCAATTACCTGGTTTCTATGTTCTTTGGTTGTCTAGTTGATTTCTTTGCTTTGATGCCTAATCCGCTTGAAACAGTGATTGGTTTAGGTATATGTGTTGGCCAATGCAAGTCTGATTCTGAAGAATCACTAGTTGCAATCTCAAGCTCATCAGATTCATCTGTGGTGGCCATATCAAACCCGTGTCTATGTAAATCTTCGTAGTCTTGGTTATCCTTTCTATGCAAGGAGTTGTCCAGGCATATTTTAGAAGGCTCTGAGAGAAAAGTGGGACTTAACATTGGAGAAGATTGTTTGCTTTCTGCTTCCCACTGTGCAACAAGACTGTCATCACTAGTTAAGCTGTCATTTCTGTTCATCGAAATCTTATCAACCCAATCCCCAGAAATTGATTCTTTGTCATCCTCTTTTCCATTACTTTTAACATGTGGCCACGGAAGTGAACTCTTACGCATGTCATGGAGATCTAGGCTTCGTCTTTTTAACTTTGATGCAGCATTTTTCTGGCCCTACAAGATACATTTATGTCAATGATACCATCTCATTCCTTCGTATATCATGCTTTTGAGATGTGTAGTGTCTAGTATTTATATTATTATTCAGTAATAATAATCTGTATTTTCAAATTACTTTGACCGAGATGTGGTACAAGACCATGAAGTCTCAACCACTCTTCATGTAACATGTTATTGATTATTTTCCGAAAAAATGTGGTTAATTGTTAGGCAGAGATTGACCTTGATCACATGGTCCAAACGGTCTAATAATTTATCAATTTGAAGGGACTAAGGTAAATAACATGTTACTTACATCTAAGCTACTAGAATCATCTTTTGGTTGCTTACGGGCACCACCTGTCCAACTACGTTGTATAGGAGGAGAAGATGCATACGATTTTAACTTGGGTATTTCAGGGCTACTACTATTGGCAGATTGTTGAAAGTGTTCTGCTTCTCCTCCCTCCTTTCTCGCTAAGGCTGCTTTCAAACTAGCAATCTGGAAAACATCATAGTACAAAAATACTCAAACACACTGAACACTATATTTAAAGATACAATGATAAACAATAAATAAATGTAAGAACCTGTTCTTTAAGCTCTTTCACATCTGAATTATCTTTATTAACTCGCGCAGCACCGAGTTCAACAGTGGAGACTCGTTCAGCGAATTTGAGCGTGCTAAGTGTTTCTCCAAGAGCTTCTGGCTCCGGACTTATATGGACAAACATGAGAGTCTTTGCTTGCCCTCCTGATACACAGAAAGCACTTCATTAATATCCAAAAGGAAAAGAAACCTATGTAGTGTGTAGTCGAAGAAATATAAAAGTAACATCATACCAAGAGAATCCTGAAGCAGCTGAGTGAGTTTGCTGTTCCTGTAGGGAACATGAGCATTCTTTTGGGCAAGGGAAGAAATGACATCTCCCAAGGCAGAAAGTGACTTGTTGATATGTTGAGCCTCCTTAAGTCTATCCCCTATGGCCTCAGTTTTATCAGCTCTCTCACTTCCTGCCAGGTCAACCAGATGCATACTACCACGAACAGTACTTCCTGATGTCAGGTTCTTTCCTTGAACATGAACTGTTAGGCAGCTGAAATAATATACCATAACTAGTTAGTAATATAATATGATGATATAAATGGTCAATGTAGGTTGGCCAAGGCCAACTAAGTGAGATTACTGCACTAGTTTTGTTATTAACATAGTAAGTAGAAAAGCACTTGCAAGTGTACATAGTACATACGCTAAAATCTAAAACTAACCAGAAAAATCTTGAAATTAATTACCTGTGAGAGCGACTACTACGATCATTCATGGCAGTAGAACCAACAGCGCGATTCTTATTTCCCAAGTTCATCAAATTTATGACATCAGAAGTGCATGAAACTGGAACAAGGTTGGCATCTGGCACATTGATGCCGTTATGGGAACTGTTGCGAATTTCTAATGTATGCATTTGTTAAGGATTACATTAAAGGATAAGAGAATCTACAATTGAACATTGCATATACATAACACTATTAGCCTATATTAATTTATATTAGATAAAGGATATTTTTTGTTAGCACCATCTGTCGTTAGTAGGTCCCTGACTTGCTCATTGTAAATCTCAAGCATCTGAACAGAGATTTCATAAGAAATGGTATCTTTCCTCTGCTCTGAGAGATGGAAAAGATCTCCGAGTGCACGGTAGTTGACACCTATGGTTTCCTCGTTAAGATCATCTGGTCCAGACTACATCAATACATAGTTGCATTAATTAATGAAGTTGTTTACAAGTGAGAGGGTTGAAAACAATATTGTCTGAATCTGTTACCATAGTGAATGTTTTTCCTGATCCGGTTTGACCATAGGCAAATATACACACATTGTAACCATCCAAAACAGAACGAATAAGAGGCTGTGTGTCTGCGAAAACCTCCCCTGCAAGCAAACCATAAAGAATAACAATGATGAAAATTGAAAACACACTGAGTAACAACAATTTTAATGAAAGTACAAACTAAGAGTCTAAGACCAACCTTGGGTTACAGAAGGACCAAATGCTCTATTAAAATTAAATGTCTTCTTCCCCTCTTTGCCGTATTTGGAAGGTGTTATGATTGAGATACTTCCCTCTTCCACGTTACTGACTGAGCTATAATGGCTTGGTTGCCCACCCAAGAAGGGTCGAACTCTACAGTACACCCTAATATTTCCTAACAACATGCAAAAATTTTGACCATTCACTCATTTAGACCATAAACAACCGAGGAGCAAAATTATATAAAAACTCTTGAGGATTAGAATTCACCTTTCAAATCCTGTACTATATTGTATAGCTTGCGGTTTTCGTCAAGAACTTTATGATATCCTGAAGCAGCAGAAGCTAGGCTATGCAGGTGCTTACCTGTTAAGGTTGCAAAGCAAGTATATTAGATGATATTTTTTTGTAAAATATTGACTTAGAGGATTTTCTTTCGTTATTAATCTTACTTAGGTTAATGATCTCCTTCTGGTGTTCATTTTGCATGAATTGCATTCCTAATTTTGTTTGATGGACGATGCTTTTCAATTGCTGAAGAATGTTGGAATCAAATTAGTTAGTTTAGCTTGATAATTTCTGAACAATGTCAAAATCAAATTTTGGTTTACGTTGAAAATTACCTGGATGCTTCTATTTTGTTTTTCGACTATATTTTGCTGCTTCAAAATCATAATCTGGCGGCCTGAGTCTTCATGCTCATTGTACTTCTCTTCATAACTTTCCTCTTGTTTATCTTGTACGTTCTGTTCATCTTGTACGTTCTGTTCATCTTGTAAGTCCTGTTCATCCTGTACGTCCTGTTCATCTCCCTTTTCTTCCATCTAAATAATCCCTCACATAAAAAAAGTTAAGCAGTTGAGATTGTGATTATCATCAATCTAAACATATTCATTTACACTTTCAAGACATAAGTATTTCGGGTATCTGAACTGTACCCTTTCATTAACTGAAGCAACTTCTGAAATTGAACATTCTGTTTCAGATGGTGCTTTATCTTCTTGAGTTGTTTTACGCTGCCATAGTTAAAATTTTGACATTAAATTCACTAAGATTAAGAAATATATTTGTTGTCAACGGGTATGAAATTGAATATTGCAAAAAGAGAGATACAAACCGTTTCATATCGGATTTTCATGTGATGTTCAAATTGCTCCATGACTTTGCTAAGCAGCGATTCCACTACCTGTTATAGCAAAAGATGTCATATCATTAGTGAAAGAGGTATAAAACCAAAGTAAAAGGAAAAAACCTGGATAAATTCATTGAAGAAAATTGATTTACATTATATACATATTAGTATCTTTTGAATGATTAATCCTACATACATAATATTGTTATGTACTTGTGTAGTTGTGTTATCACTCAAACAAATACTTTTCAGGATGGTAAGTAGTTCCTTGTGAATCTAATGTATAGCTGAGGAGGAGGATATATGTAGCAAAGAATCATTAGGCCTTACAATGGGAATTTCTTCTGGCTTCTTGTCAGACAAATATTGATGAACTAGTGAATTTAAGGAAGAAATGGAACCCTGCAGATACCAATTCAAAGAGCTTAGACATATGACCCTCACCATCTTGACAAAAAAGTAAAAGATTATAAACAATAATGCTCCCTAACCCTATCATTTAGATCATGCCCGGGATCACTCATATAACCATCTCTGTCCCCTGATGTCATAGTCCACGTAGACTTCATGAATGGTTCCGAGTTTTTCCTCAAAAGTGGTTTCCCAGAGACAGGTGGCTTTGCATTCGCAACCACACTATATTTCGCCGACCCGTTTCCTCCTCCAAGTTTCCTATCAGCATAGGACTTGAGTGCTAAAACACAATTCACTATCCTTGAAGACTTTCCTCCCTGTAAATAAATACAACATGAGGAAGGAAAGCAAAAAAAAAATGTTAAAGCAAAATAACAATTGCTTTATACTATTATGATAATAATATCAATGTCTATGACATTGATCTCAATCTAGTGAGTCCATCAAAGTACTAAACAAACAGAAAGTTCTAAGTCTTGTCAATAACTACCTGTTCCAAATCAGAAGCTTCAAAGGAAGGAAGCCCCATTTCTTCCACAGCCACAAGAAAATTCCTTACATTTTCAAAGTATTGATACGCAGATAGTGCTGCCCCATCAGGAATAAGAACAGAATCGCAGGGGCCTTCAACAACCTAACAACATAGGTCCAATAAATGTCAAAAAAATAGTAAATATTTTGAGAGACAACATAATGCCAAAAAAACAAACACAAAAATATAATACAATAATACCTTGGAGACTGCTCCAGGTTGGATTTTGTTAAGAACATTGCAAAGGATAATCCCACTACGCAATCCAATCCTGAAGTTTTCTTCAGAAGGCTCAGCTGGCAAGTCTTTCCCTCCAACAACTCCAACTGTCTTCCGCAGCCAACCAGCTGCTTCATACCTTCTCAAGGCTGCAACACGAGACATGTAATATCCATGTTATTCTTTCTTGAAGATCATTCAGATTTCCTATGGTTCATGCAATTACTAATGCGCAAAACTTAAATACAAGCTCTTTTGGTATTGTTCTCCGATCAAAATTGGAGTTTAACCTCAATAATCTATACGATAAAAGTTTGCATTGAATATTAACATAGGTTACCAAGTGAAACTCCAAATTCTGGTTGGAGAACAGCACTAAAGGCATTAAGATTAAAAAATTGCATCTAAGTTTCCATCATTCTAATAACAATAAAAGAATACTGTTTTCAACAAACAAGCGTCATTTATTGGTTGAAAATTGAAACCAACATTCTTGGCCAAGAAAATAAACGAAAAAAAAAAACATTAGCAATGAGTTTCACACACAAACAAAAATTGAATTGATTTACATAATGATATTACCAAAGTAAAAAAAAATATGGAATTGATAAGAAAAGAATGGAGAGAAGGGATGATATATACAAGCTTCCTCAGCTTTCCTTGATGCCAAGTTGACGTCCAACCGACCACCATGCTGTTTAAGAACATCTTCGACCACAGAAGCAAGGGAGAATGTTAAAATTGGTTCAGCTGCCATAACTAGGCCTTAAGAAACTCATAAAAAAAGGACCAAGCTGATGGCAGACCCAGAAATGAATTCAAATTCTATATGTTAACCAAAACAAAATAACCCAAGACTCGTATGAAAAAGCCTCAGTCTTGGGGAGAATGATTCAGAATTCTTAGCTATGAATGAAAAAACTCTAGCTGAATTCTCGAAGGAAGAGAAAATGAATGAATCTATAGACACTATGAATCTGAGAAGAGCTTCAAGATGAAGCAGCAGAATCACAGAAAATGTGAAGGAATTAAAGAAAGCAAAGAGAAAGAAAATGGCTTTGGAATTTCTGGTTCTTTCTCTCGCTTTCTCTTGGTTCTCTGGTCTTTCTCCCTCTAGTTTCCTGTCTATATTGACGTAGAAAAGCTAACACCGAACCTGGTTCCGAGCCTGTCGCTATGTCACTTAATGGTTTATATTTACCGGGTGATACAAAACAATAGTTTGTAGTTTATCTTTGATTATCCAAAATGGTGATATAATAAAATATACTATTACAGACTGAGATTATGTACATAAATTGTAAAACAATATATATATATATATATAACATAGAATAATTATTGAATATTGTTGTAATAAATTGAGTAACTTTGACAAACAATAAAATGAATTTCTGAAAATAAGTCTTTTTTTAACTTCTAAAATAAGTTATAAAATGAGAAACTAAAGGCTTTTTATAGAAGTAACTATTTCACATTCTTTCTCATTTTTCGGAGACAATTTAGTGCTGAAAACAAATTTAGTTTTAATTATGGGCTTCTTGTCCCCCTCCTTCTACCTACGGATGGGAGGTATGTCAGTACGATTGTAAATCTGTTTGATGTATTTAATGTAATGTAAAACTTTCTGCTTAGGTGAACGTGCTTTTCTTTAGTTTGTTGTCAACAGAATTAATTTTACACGAGAAAAAATTTAGGTTCTGAATCTTACAATTTGACATGTTTGCCATGAGATGGAACTATATTTAGCAACAAATCCTGCACCAATTGATTAAACAAGTTCTATATTGGCAGACAAAAAAAAAAGAGTTTACAATGCACAAATTTTTTTGAGAGATCATCAGCCACAGCCTTGAGTCCAAGTAATATTATATGAGATTTTTATTAATAGATGAAATTAAACTCTCGTACTTTAGAATTTTTTAAAATTATATATAATATTATTATTTATACTAATCTTTTTTATGTTTAAAAATATTAATCTTGATATTTTTACATGTTACAGTAATACTTTTAATATTTAAAAATATTATAATAATTTCTTTATATGTTATAATAACATTCTTTGTAAGAGAGATTATTGTAATTATTAAAAAAAGATTGTTTGTATAATTTTATAAAATCTCATAATAATTAATGCAATTTTATGAAATTTTATAAATTTATTTTCTATAAAATAAAGAGTTTTAGAAAGTAAAGAGTGCTTGCAATCATTGATTTGAAAATTATGTTGAAACATATTGATAATGATGGTTATACAATAAAAAATAAATATAAATAAAAAATATTCATGGTGATGATTCAACAACAAAAAATATATATATCAAAGTAAAAGTATAAATGTCCAAGACATGTAAAACACTAAACACTAATTTAGATTCACTCCTATCAATTTTTACATAAATTGGATATAATAAGATGTAAGTCAATCCTTTTTAAGATACAATAAAGTTTTATGATATATTTTGCACATCCACAGTTGTATGTCTTTTAATAAAAATAATTTTTTATAACACTTTTGATTAAGAGATATAACCTTTTAAAGAAACATCTTTAATGACTTTTAATGAAGATATACAATCCTTCAAATAGATATTTCATTTCATAAGAAAAAAAAATACTTTAATAAAATGATACAATCTTTTATATTTATATATTCATTTGAATATATGCATATCTTTGTAAAAAGATATAATTTTTTATTAGTTTTAAATTTTTTTCACAAAGTAATTGTTGAAAATCATGATAAAATTAAATTCATATATAATAAAACTTAAAATTAATTGCAATTTTAATTGTTAATTTTTAATTAATAATTATTATTATACTTTATACTTTAAAGTGTACTTTTGAAAAAAAAAATCCTAATTAATAATAATTAGTATTATTATTTATTTTTTAAAATGTACCTCCTCGAAATTAACTCCTATGTATTTGAGTAAAATAGAACATCTTAATTGATTTTTTCATCATGTAGCTAACTTGTTTAAATGAAATAGTAGGTATGTTAATTTTTAATTAATAATTATTATTATACTTTATACTTTAAAGTGTATTTTTGAAAAAAAAAATCCTAATTAATAATAATTAGTATTATTATTTATTTTTTAAAATGTACCTCCTCGAAATTAACTCCTATGTATTTGAGTAAAATAGAACATCTTAATTGATTTTTTCATCATGTAGCTAACTTGTTTAAATGAAATAGTAGGTATGTTGATTTTTTGGAGCGCTATCCGTTGCCGATATTAATCAGAGCCCTAAACTTTCATGGAACCAAAACTAAGTCTACAACTATGCATATGTTGGATATGTTATTTTGCCTGAATTATTATGCATTTTGCTGCCACACGAACAAGGGATGTTCTAAACTGTTTTCACTATTCACACTTCATAAGTTACTATATATAAGTAAAAAAACGGAAGTCTTTGAGTTTGAGCATCAATATCGATATTGATTTGAGAAAGTTAATTAACCACGTCCCATACATTATTCTCAAAAATACACGAGGAATGACTATTTTTTTAAAAAATAATTTTCTGAATGAGAGAATTGAACAAGCGTGAATGGCATACAAGGTTTATGCACGCAACCATTATCAAAAGCTGGACCATTTGTTTGGTGTATTTACTAATCTAGCAATTCATTTATCATTCATTATTCTGGTTATTATACTATATTTTAACTATATACTACACCGCAAACAGTCCAGCTCCTCATACATCAGTACATGTAAAGCCTAGAACATGTAGTTATCATTAAGTTTTAAAGAACTTGGATACATTTTAAACAAAATCTAACATAAAAGTATTCCTCTAGATGCATGATTAGCACCATTACATAAATTAAACGAACCTAAAATACTGAAAAAATTATGTTTTTATGGATCGTTTTCAGACCCACCCCCCACGCCCCCACACACACACACTAACATTTTCCCTTGACAATGTATAGATTGGTAGAATAACATTATGTACATTCATTAATTTGTCGGTTTCCCAACATAATCTATTTTTCTCTTTCATGACTGGCTATCAAATTGACGTGTCAAAATGAACTAAAATAAAGAAACATGTATAGGGGCCTCGTATATGGGTTCTTTCTGTTTCTGCACTCTCCCTTTTGTAGATTTGATTATTTTTTTTTTATTAGTTGGAAGTGATATGCTTTAACATTTATACTAAAAGCCATAGCTTTTCTGTCATGAAAAAGGCATAAGAGCACATGAGTACTTTGCATCAGCTTATATTTTGGTCACCAAGGACCATGGTTTCTTATCCAACTTTTAAAGAATTCATGTCTAAGCATCAGGAGCCTCTAATACCCAACATGCCTGCTACCTAAGCTATGGGATTTCTGTATGCATTATTTGTAAAGCACGAACAAACAGAAAACGAGCACACATGCAATGTTGTAGTGACTAATGACTAGCAATTTGTAGTTTAGCTCCTAAATATAATTTTTTTATATAATATTGTTTTCTTAATTAATTTTCAATATGCTTTCTCAATTTCAGAGACCAAGCAAACAAAAAGAAAAGGTCCAAAGAGAGGGGGGAGGGGGTCAATACAAAGGAATAAGCACCATGCTTTACAGATTGTTACCATAGCCTAAACTATAGGTCCCAACACTAGCCAAGATTAAAAAAAGGCTTGGGCTCATCACATGATCATCTAAGCACACCATATAAAAAATATCCATTGAGATTAGAGAGAAGAACCAAAACCATTTTATTTTTTTTAATCTTACGCTGAAGCATGATTTGTTGGTGAAAATTGATGCATGGATATTTCTATGCAAAGATAAACAAGAGAATAATATTATATGATAGATGATCAAAAGTGTCAACTAAATGTATATTTATCATTACTCTTTGCTTGTAATGAATTATAGAGAAATGAAATATAAAGAATCAAAATGTTAGAAAAATAATTTAAATTTTAAATTTTTAAGATATTATTTAGATTTAAAAGGATATTATATTTTCTTTAAGATGTTTTTTAAATTTAAAGATATTATATTTAAATTAAGTATTTGTTTTTTCTTTTAATTTTAGAATACTAGGTTTATAAATAGAGAATTTTTGAAATGAGAAGAATCATCAAATGTTGAAAAAGGGTCTGTATCCAAAGTGAGAGAAGAGGTCATATGAATGGAGGATTTAAAACTTGTGATGAGGTTGTGGAAGTAGACATAATAGATCAAATTACATTAAATAAATTTCTGTTGTAAATGTATGCATGAAGAAACAAACAAAATTAAAATAAATTTGGGTGATTTTCTCTTAGTTATAATGTGGTTTTTTGTTTTGTGTGTTCTCTCATTATTGTACCTAAAGTGTTGTATATTTTTTTAAGACAAAATAGGATAAGTACTAGTCATTTATACTTGTTTAGCAAAAGACTAGTTATTGAGATAAAAAAAAAAAAAATATATCCACACAAATAATTTTTCCCTCACAAGCGTGACATGGTACACAAAAGGAACAGTTTTTTTTAATTCTTAAAAAACAATAAAAATGTTATAACAAATATATAGCTAATTAATTTTATATTAATAAAAATATTTTCTTGAATCCTTATTATAAGATCTAGTTAACTAATTTATTAAGAAAATTGATTAATTTAATTGAGAGTATTAAATTTATCTTAAATTTTTTTTTTTTTTCAAAACTACTCTTATAAAAAATTTAAAAACATTAATGAATTGTATTTTCTTATTATTATATTTTTTAATTGACTTTAATTAAAAATATTTTAAAAAAAATAATTAATATAAAAGATATTCTATATTAAACACTATAATAAAGACTAAATCACACTTTTAATTAAAATCTTATTTAAAAATATCATTTATTTGTTTCCACCAACTTGTACACTCATGTAAGTAATGAGAAAAATATTCAATTTTTTTATTTGTATCCATTCAAATAAGTTTTTTATGTTATTTTTTCATTTTTATTCTTCTTACTTTTTTTTTATTTTTTCTCTCTTTCACTTTTAGTCCAAATATATTATATAGGATTAAATATATTTTTATACTTGTAAAATAATTTATTTTGATTTTACTGCATAAATTATTAATTTTTTTTAATTTTAGTATCTCGTATATTCAATTTTACTACCTACAATTAATTTAATTATATTAAGTGATTATATGACAAATGATTAATAGAAAAATTCAACTAAAATATTTGTCTAATAACAAAAGAAAAATATACATCATAGATTAAAAATTGACTTTATTTTTTTATTAAATTTTTCTATTATTACTAGATAATTTTTTTTATAGACTATCTATCACACATCATATTTTAAAAGTTGACTTTATTATTTATGATTATGTTTCTTTTAACACTATTATTTAACAAAATCATATTAATAATAAATAGTAAAATTAAATATAAAAAGTGAGATATTAAAATAAAAAAATAATAATTTAAATACTAAAATTAAAATAAACTATTTTATAAATATAAAAAATATTTACGACGATTATAAAATATTATCTCATAAGTCACAAATAGAATCTGCAAAAAAAAAAAA